>PPNT02000011.1:0-263910 GCA_003708285.2 Petasospora xylosilytica | reverse complement strand
CCCCCCACTGGAGTCACTCGCTACAGGCCAATTCCACTCGCCTCCACGGGCCACGCTCCTTGTCACACACCCTAGCGCTCGTCCTGGATCGGATTCGCACAGTTTACACAGCTGCTATCACACCACAGGAACACCTTTCCCCCCTGCCCTCTCTCGCCCTCTGCGCTGCCAGCCGCCCCACAAGAACCACCCAGCTGCTTCTCCAGGCCTCTCAGGATCTCCTCTACACCCTCCAGCACGGGATACGCGTGTTCGTCATTAGCCGCCGTGGTCCGGACTTTGCACTTGTCCCACCGCTAACACCCGCCCCTTCAACGAGAGATCACTCACTCACAAGAGCCACTGCACCAGTCACACACAGAAAATCCCCCTCCGAAGGACCCAATTCCTCTCCGAGAACTGACTACTCTGCGTCGCTGATGGCCTAAGAGACCCTTTGGCATACCCCACACGATCCACAAGACCACATCTCATCAACAAGAAAAGATTACAATGGGAGACAAGGCTACAAACAAGTCCAACTACGACAGGTGGAAAGCAGGCACCAAGTTGGCCTGCATGATGGCACTCAAGCGAGTCGCCTCCAATCCGGATTTCTACGATCCCAGCTCCCAGAAGTTCTCCTCCACCACATGGCACATCGTCGCCGAGAACTTGAACAAGGAGTATCCGAACTACGCCAAGCGCTTTACCAACGTCAACGTCAAGGATCGGTATGACCGAGTGCTCAAGCACCACAAGATCTTCAAGAGGATGGCCAACAGAATGTCTGGCTTCACTTGGAAACCGGAAGCGTTTGGATTCGAAGTCTCAGAGCCTGATCCTGTAAAACACTTTGAGAGAAACCCGAAGGATGACGAGCTTTTCAAGAAGGAGATAAACATTGTCAAGTTCCTTTGCAAGCCAGGACACATTGACTTGGAGTATTACCACAGATACATCCACCAGAGCACCGAAGAGGAGATGGCTGAGGATGTGATCTTCAACTCTCAGAGCTTCATCGAGGAGGCCATCGGTAAGGGTGTTCTCACATCTGATGCCATGAGACCTTCATTCATCAAGGACATGCCATCAAGTACCACGACTGCTACGACAACCTCGACCAACTCTGGTATCACGGCAAGCTCCTCTGCTAAGAGCTCATCCAACGATGTCCCTCAGATCAACACACAGCAACAATCAGTCCCACCACAACCCACCGGACCTCCAACGCAACCACCTCCGCCCCAGCAGCACTTACAACACACACCTGCGGTATCTATCCACCAGGGATCCATTGATACTCCAACGAACGCACCGATCCCAGTGATACACCAAGGCCCGATATCACACTCAATCCACAACCCATCCATCTCATCCCAGTCCGGCCAGATCATGGGAGCACAGGCTGGTCCTATGCCAAACATGCACCACTACCAACATGGTCCGGCCTTTGGTCTTCCTCCAATGATGCAAGGCGGTATGCCTCCAGGTCCACTTGCCGCTGGGAATGCCAACCAACCCAACCCATTCGCCACACACATCCATCCTCCCCCACCAGGATCGATGCAACCACAGCACCAACCGCCACATCAACCGCCACAGTCACAACAGCCCCAGCAGCCAGAAATTGACTTTGGCGTGACCTTGATGGATCCACAGGGAGGCATGATGGGTGGGATGCAGATGTCTAGCATGAACATGGGCAACTCGTCGTCGGTTGAGCCCGAGCCACGCTCCCGGAAGAGAATGCACACAGCCACGCCCACGAATGTTATTCAGACAGGCATGCTGTTTGACTCGTTTGACATGCCACAGGGGAACGCCCACCAGGATGGCGGCGTGCCTACTCGATCATCCGGAGACGCACTCTTGGCCATCCATAAGGAGTTTGAGATGATGAGACATGAGGTTGACGAGAAGGTGTTGCAGTTGAGGATGAGCAAGATCATCCCACATGAGGAGTTCATCGCCCTGCAGGATGTCATTGAGAACCATGTGCCATTCATCAGAAGCGCATACAAGAGACTCCGGGATGATGGCAAGATGGTGGAGTTGATCAATATCTACTTGAACAAGGACAATTGAGATTCCCGTTGTTGTGCTGTATTCATATGGGCTGAGTCGCTTGTTGATTGATCATCATTGGCTTTTTGCTGATTATTCAGAAGAAGGAGAGGAGAAGATTTGAAGAAGAGGAAGGAGCGGTGAGAAGGAGAAGACGTTGCATGCCTCTGAGACCAATGTTGTACTGATCTCTTTGAGCTGTTTTTTTACGAATTTGTTGTTTGATTTTCCATCCTTTGTCTCATGAGGAGTTTACACGGCGTCATGATCTGCTTTTTTGTTTGCTTTTGATTTGTTTTATGTCACTGCTTTGTACTTGTCATGACTCCAAGCATGGCGGAACCGGCCACCATCACACGTCTTGGTGCTGATTTGCAAGCTTTAACCCAAAGTCTGTTGGATAGCGCGGATCAACCGTATATCTACCCACTATAATTGTCATGTGAATAACATAGATTTTAACCATTCACCTTTATAGTTCGTCCTTCGTGCTTTGGATCCAGCTCATCACGTCGATAGCGCGGCCTGATCTCGGTCACAAGCGGTGTCGATTCTCGAAGCTGGTTCCGGAGGAGATGAATGGGCGGCGGGCGCATGTCAACCATGGCGCTAAAATCAATTTAAGATGCATTGACTGTACGACAAATGCTGCACAGGAACTTGAAATAACCGAGTGTGGCTACAATTGTATGCCCAGGTGGTTGTTATGGCAGGAAAGGGCCCGGCCTTCATACACACCCCGTACGCGTCCGGGGATCCAGCGGAGCTTCACTTTTCAAGAGGCGATCCGGTGATCCTCGCACCAAGGCGTTGACGATTGTTCTGGAGTTCTAACAATGCGGGGAGCAGACGTTTGTATGCCTGTCATCGTAGCGGGATGTCATGCACCAGCGGTCCAGGGCGGGAAGTGGAATAGCGAGATGCCATGACTGTATGACATGTCAAGAGATCGAGATGTTGTCAATCGATGGCCCAATCTTTGAAGACAACACCCCACGAATCAGGAGGGACATCAGGTCAGCCCAGCGCGCTATCAGCTTGCATTGAATTTGCCCCATTCTTTCCATAACTTCTAGTTTATTCGAAAGTGGTCCCAGACAGTGGCCTGGTATTTCAGCAACTTACGGAGCTGAGCAAGTTCAAGATGTGTAGAAGACGGTTGACGCGTCCTCGCCGTAGGACCCCTTAACATAGAAGGGCCTTAAACTCATCCTCAAACACTAGTCAGCCCATAATTCAAAGAAATACTGTCAATTAGACTCTGAAAAATATGATAAACCTATATTGAAGCTTTCATGAAGCAATAAACCTGAAAAAAGGCGCTCTAGATTAGGGATCAGAAACTGGTACGGCCACGACTTTTTAGCCAGAGGCGCGAAAAAATAAGAAGCGATAGTGATAACCGTGAGGTTCGAACTCACGCCTCCGAAGAGACCAGGACCTTAACCTGGCGCCTTAGACCACTCGGCCAGGTTACCAACTTGCTTGTCGGGTGAGTTCTTTGGATTTTCGTATCATGAACTTGCGAGGACCGGAATTTACCCGATTAGGTAAAATCCGGGGGCGCCGAAATGAGGCTCTCGAGTCTCCTTTCTCTTTGGTGTTCCCATACACTGCGCCATCTTGGGAAACACCGCTTGACAGGAAAGGCAAGGCCAAGAGGGAAGCAGCCATCCCATATCATTATCATCAGAAGGCAGAACACACATCACACTGAAACACCCCTCTTTTTCCCAGATCTCTACGCCCAACAAGATCGTCAACGAACCTACCACACCATTCCTCATTCAAAACATGCAAGCCATTGACAGCGAAGCCACGGCCGAGCTTCTTACAAACCGTCTAAATAAGGCTCGTCTGGAGACACGTCAGCTCTACCAACAGATTGATAAGGTCAAAGCCAAAATCCAAGACTCCACACTACGGGATTGCACTGCAAACATCCCCACTCTTTCCCGCGGTGGAGTCAATCTCAAACCACTCCAAGTTCTCAGAGGCCACAACAACAAAGTCGCCGACTTCAAGTGGGGAAAAGACTCACGGTCAATCCTTTCATGTTCCCAGGATGGATTCCTCATTGTATGGGACGCAGTCACAGGGATGAAGCTCAACGCTGTTCCTCTCGATTCTCAGTGGGTGTTATCATGTGCCTACTCGCCCAACCAAAGACTCGTCGCCTCTGCGGGATTGACCAACAATTGCACAGTGTACGCTTTGCCGTCGATGGAGGGAGATGACGCCTTCCAGCAGCGTATCATCAACGTTTTCAAGGGCCACGTCTGTGGAATTACGGCGTGCGACTTCATCAGCGACAACACACTCCTCACAGCATCCGGAGATCTCACCTGCGCCAAATGGGATATTTCCAAGGGAAAGAAAGTTGGCGAGTTCCTAGACCACTTTGGAGATGTCTTGTCCATGGACATTGACCGGAACACTGTGTCGAATGGAGACTGCATGTTTGTTTCTGGTGCTTCGGATGGATATGCGAGAGTATGGGATACGAGATCTCCAGCGGTGGCTCAACAGTTCTTCGTGAGCAACTCAGACGTGACTGCTGTCAAGTTCTTCAAAGACGGCAACTCATTCGCCACGGGAAGTGATGATGGACTCATCAGACTTTACGATCTCAGAGCCGACTGCGAGCTGGCGCGCTATTCCCTCCCGTCAGCCATGCGCACGGCCACCACCACAACGCCATACTCTGCACAGGGATCAAGACACTCCCTTGACGAGCTGAACTCAGTACTGGATGCCAGCGGAGTCAACTCGCTCGATTTCTCTGCGTCTGGGAGACTTTTGTATGCCTGTTACGCCGACGAGGGCTGCGTCATTTGGGACACACTACGAGCAGAAGTTGTTGGTCAGCTCGAGGGTCATGCCAACAGAGTCGCCAAAGTGGCCTCTAGTCCTGATGGATACGCTGTTTGCACGGCTTCCTGGGACTCCACGATGCGTGTCTGGACACCTGGCTACGCATGAACAATATTCGTCAAAACTAGAATCCTTTCTTTTATTATTGTACAGCATAGTAACACGAGCATAAAAAAATGTAGTTCCTCGCAAAGCCCGTTCACTCCGTTCTCTTCTTGACGTACTCCCACAGACTCTTCAGGAGCGAGTCCGGGAGTGTGTAGAGGTCCATGGTGAACTCTCCCTGGTCCACGTCGTTCTTGATGTTCATGTCGGAGGTACGGTTGTCCGTCACCATCTGCACCACGCCAAGGAGGTCATCCTCGGTGAGTTTTGTGAGGCCTTCAGCGAGTCTCTCGAGATCCACTGGGCCCTTCATGGCGCTGTTCATCGACAGCTTTGAGCGCTTCTTGTCCATACCACCGGCGCTGACGGCCTTGCGCTTATCACCCACAGACTCGCTGCCAGAGGGAACAGGTCCAGACTCAGCCAGCACCTTGCGCAGCTTGTCTGACTTGTTGAGAGGCACATGGATGACGTGGTCCACGACGTATCTCTCCTCGCTGAAGTTGAGGTCGTGTGCGATCTTGCGGTCACCAGCCTTGTCGATGAAATACAACGTCACTCCGAGCTCGAATCCTCCCCAACCTTGCTCCTCGATCTTGAACGGAGGCTCCTTGAAGGTACGTGTTGGTTTGGCAAACGTTGGGTGCAAGTGGTACACCACCTTGTCGAAGATCGTGGCAGGCACTTCGTTGCCGTCGGCGTCGAGGAGATGCACTTCAATGGACCAGTCACGCAATGGGAAGCCCTCCTCAGGGGCCGGAACACCCTCCTTGATCCTCTGATGTGTGATGACTCTGATTGTTCTGTCGACTGACTTAGGCTGGAGGAGACAACGTTAGTGGCGGCTTCTTCAGGAGGTAACTTGTGTCCCAGACAACCAATTTGAGCCGGAAAAGACGCAAATGGGACCAAAAGGAGAACACAAGGGCAGGAAACACTTACTTCTGACATTTTGTCGGGGGTTGCAGTGGTGAAGCGACGTCTGGCTCCTGACAGCGGCGTGGATCCTCAGGACGCGCTCGCTTTTTTTCTCTGAGTTGAGGTGGCGCGAATCTACGGGATCACGAGCAACGACCAACTCCTTCAGAGTCCAGAGACTTGATTGAATCACATACAAACTCTGAGGTATCACCATATTAACAACGACAAAGCAACAGCGAGAAGACTGGTCTGTGTGCGCGACGAGCCATTCAGGAAACGAAGCTTCTGGGCGAACGTTGACTTCCTCGACTTCTTGCGGGGCTGCCTGGCGACCAGCTTCTCCAGCTTCTTGAACTCCTTCTTCTGCTCTTCAGCATGCTTCTGCAGCTTGGCTTTGCGTTCCTTGAGCATCTTCAGCGCCTTCTGGGAGTCTTGCTCGGGCAAAGTGGAGTTGCTTGAAAGTTGGTGTTTGATTTTGGGCTCAACCGTGGCAACAGATGCCTTGCTCGACGATGTGGAAGTTGGAGCAGCGATCTGAGGGGGCAAGTGTCCGGTCATGATCTTCTTCACAGGCACACTCAACTTCTCTCCAGGCAGAAGACCCATGTATGGCTCTTTGGCAAGCCTCTCCAACTCTTGGCTCTCTGGCAATCTCTCCCATTGGAGACGGGCCTGCTCCTCTTCACTCTCACTCATACGAGGCGATGTCCAGAAAGTGTTCTCCTGCTCTTCGTAATCCAGAATGATGGTTTCAGATGACAGCTTGTGCTCTGGTATGTGCTTGCTATCCTGGGGCAGTGCTGGAACATCATTGGGAACATAATCAGGCTCACTATCTGGCGCTGGAAGTGGCTGTGGGCGGGGCGCAGGATGTTTGCCTCCAGGCTTGCTCTGCTCTTCAGAAGAGGTCTCCGGATTGTAACCGGGACGAAGATGGTAAGGAGAGGATGAATGCACTTCTGGATCTTCCTCAACTTGAGCCTTCGACAGGTGCTCCTCGGCTTGGCCCTTGGACAAATGCTCCAGATCGACTTGACCCTTGGCCAGATGCTCCTCGAAGTAACTCTTCTCAAACCCAACCTGGATGGGCTCATCTTCCTTGTCTTTCTCACTAGCCTCCACCTTCTTGTCTTCGAACGCCATATCAAGCGGGATCTCATCGACACCAACCAAGACACGCTCACGAGTGGAAGTTGTTGCGGACAGAGTAGGAACTGGAACCTTGTACTGGTAGACTGTTGTAGTTACATATGTGTCCTCGGAGGTGGGCTCTGGCAATGCGCTGCTGAGGATCAACGTCTCAGTAACCGTCATTGTGGCACCAAGCGCCAATGTGGAGAGCGCTAGGATGGAGATGGCGCGAGGGAACATGATCATGTGGGGAATATGACGCGGGAGAATATCCAGTGCCCAACAACAAAGCAAGATTATGGAACTGGACGACTGGGTATGCAGTATGTAGTAAGGTTATGTGAAGCATGGTCTCATGACCAAGCAGAGTGCCTTTTCTTCTTTATTTCCGCATTCAGCGCTTGATCGGTTTTGTGTCGCATGCGTGTCGACGACGACGATGTCGATCTGGCGGGAGCTGGAGGTACTCAAGACAAAGCATGGCCGGCCCGTTCATTGTGCAGCTCGAAGGGCTTAATTAAACACTAACCAAAGTATTAACTTTAACAAGTAGCACAGAGCAGAAGTATTGGAATATAGCTGAGATGCCAGCTGCAGGCCACTGGAGTACATTTTCATGAGAGATCTGCATGAGTATTGGATCAAACAGTAGTGGGCATGATCGATTGATTACAAGATATTGCGCGCTTATTTTTCTGTAAAATTCAGGTTAATAGATGAAGAAATACTCCCTGATTCCAAATATACTAGTTAGAAGTCACAGAGTAAACGGGGTGTGCCTTTAAATCCAGAAAATGTGTTTTGAGCGTTCTGGTCCGGGAAATATACGGACTTTTTGAAGTCATATCTAGGGCGAGTGGCGTAGTTGGTAGCGCGCCTGCCTTGCAAGCAGGAGGTCATCGGTTCGACTCCGGTCTCGTCCACTGAATATCTTTTTTTTTTGATCTAAGCGGAAAGAAGTCGTGGCCGTACCAGGTTTTTCAATGTTCAATGTTCAATGCCTTTTTGCGATTACATGTGCGATTCAACCATACACTACCACTTGCTTCCCTTTCTATTGACCTGTTTTGTGGGCGTTGAAACTCTGGAGCTGACAATTTATACGCGCGTAGCTTACTTTTAATGCAGCGTCAGCGGTCAGCTGGGAGACTGGGTAGTTTGCAGCTTGTGCGGGGTAAATGCACCAGCTTGAACATATTCCGAGCTGCTAGCTTACATCAAGTTGGTCACATTAAACCGAATCCATTAGTTTTGTGTACATAGAGAGCCGTAAATCATCAATTTGTCTTTAGACTCTCAGGCTTCCTGAGAATCCGTACTTTGTTGTGGATGGTTTGTAGAATCTAGTGACTCCACCGAAGCATCGTTCTCAGTTTCAGCAGTCACAGTAGCAGCAGTAGCAGCACCAGCTGGAGCATTCATCTGAGCAGCAGGTTTAGCGGAAGGCTTCTGAGCTTGTGGTCTCTTTGCGTTCTTCTGTCTCTGTCTGCGTCTTGCACTTGTAACCTTCTCGTCTCTGTCCAGCTCACCAGTAACCTTCTTCAAGTATTCAGGGACCGGGTTTCCGTTCTTGAGGTAAGCCATCTTCCAGTTACGCGCCTTGTCCTTGAGCTGGACTTGGGTACGTCCCTTCAATTCCTCATTGACCTTTCCACCAGGTCCATAGATCTCAAGGATCTTAGCCCAATGCGGACCATACTGCTTGAGAGCCTCCACGAGTGCTGTCTCCTCAGACTTGTTCCATGGTCTTCTCGTAATGTTTCGCAGACGCGGTGGCGCTGCTGATGTGGTGGATGTGTCTGCTGATTGAGGTTGTGGGGTAGCGGCTCCCGAGTCTGGTGCTGTAGCCGGCGTGGCTGAGACTGGTGTCACTGATCTCTGGAACTGCTTCTCACGTTCAGCATCTTCAGCGTTCTTCTTGTCCAAGCGAGACTGTATCTCCTCCTTGGTCAATGCTGAGAGATCCGTACCATTGGACAACTCCTCATTCAATGCAATATCAAACTTGGCCAAGAATGTGTTGCGGCCCTTGCGACCCCACAGCAAAGATCCAATATTCTTAGAAACATAGTTGAACAACTCCTTCAAGAAAATCATCCAATCATAGCTTGCTCCAAGGTCTTCATCTTCTGGAGCGTTGAGTAAACTTTCACGGCGTGACTGACAACGGATGATGAAGTCCTGCTCTGCTGGTGTGAGTTGTGTGGAATGGCGGCGATTGAGAAGAAGAGTCTCCAAGTCCTCTGGGAAGATGTCGTCCAAAATCTCCGCTCTGGTTCTGTCTCCTGTTTCAAGTGCAGATATGTATGCCTGTGTCTTCAATTCAAGGAATAAACCTGCCTGGGCCTTGAGTAACTTTCCTGCTGTGACGTTGTATGACCCGCCTCTTCTTGTCTTGAACCAACTGCTTGATGTCGATGGACAGAACACATCAAGGAAAAATTCGTTGAGGAAGTAGAAGCCGACATCAATAGAACCCAAAGTTGCAAGCAAGAACGTGGCCAAGTTCGCCTTCTTCAAAGCGGCATCAACGGTCTCCTCAATGTCCTTCAATCCCTTGGACTGATCATTCTTCAATGACTCTGGATCTTCGACAATGTGCTTCAAGTCCAAGAATGGGTCTTCATCAGAGTAGATCTTCCTGGTGTGCTCAAATAACGTTACAAGCTCCTTGTAGACCAGCCCTTCTGGCGTTTCCTCGCTTGTGATGATGTCCAGCGTCTCCTCGTATGGCGCCACACCAATTAGGCGCAAGACTTGTGTAGAAACGTTATCCAAGAGTGGTATGGAGTTGATGGCAAATTGAACTCGGACTGGAAGTGTGTCATCAGCCTGTAATGTCAATGGCAATGATGCGAGATTGGCCTTCATGAGAACCAGTGGTGAGATATCCAGGGGCGCTGGAAGTGGAATCTTCTCATACAGTGCTGAATCAGCTGGGATTTGCAGACTTTCTAATGGAGTCTCACTTGTGGCTGTATGATCAGGTCCTATCGTCTCGTCTGCGGTTATCTCTGGCATAGAAGTGTTTTCAAGTCTGGGGCGCTTGGTTTGCTCAGGGTCATCACTGGCAGCTGCCTCCTCGGCAGGGCGCTTCTCCAGAGATACGAAGGTGTCCATATCTGCATCCATGGTGACTGGAGAGACCCAAGATTCGATCAAACTCTCAAAGAATGTCTTATGGCGGTGTAAGAGAAGGGAAGGGAGATGGCTTTGTTTACCTTTCTGTTAAAATTTTTTGGTTACGCAGCCCTGCTACTTTAGGCCTGACCGCCTGGCCACGGGAGCTTTCAAGG
Organism: Petasospora xylosilytica; assembly: GCA_003708285.2. Lineage (NCBI taxonomy): Eukaryota > Fungi > Ascomycota > Saccharomycetes > Phaffomycetales > Wickerhamomycetaceae > Petasospora > Petasospora xylosilytica. The sequence goes on along the minus strand of PPNT02000011.1, from coordinate 253,537 downwards.
TCGCCAGTTCGAATCGCGTAGACGAAAATTTACATCCTAATTTCCCCGCGCTTGTATCTTGCAGGTGCACGGGATCTGGGCTTTGTTTGACCTTGGAGCTTCGTGTTGAACTCCGACTTGGTGACACACGTGGGTGTACCCAACTACCAATTATGTTGCCGGACCTTCAAGAATAAACACAGAAGCACGACGCGCGACTCGACTGGCGTGTTTTATTGTCCGCCTCTGTTTGAGGGTTTGAGCGTTTGAGCATGCTGCGGGGGATGTGTGGCCTGTCGTGCTGAGAAGTGCGCGCGGTCTCTGTGTAAATCTCAGTCCGCTGTGACATTGCGGCGCGTTTTGGGCAGGGATCTTTCACTGTTCCGAGGAGATTTCTGTGGTCGCGAATTCCCGCTCTGTCAGGGTTCTGTTGTCCTGGCGACCGCGACTGTTGTTTGTTTTGGTGCGTGGAGCGCGTGTGCAAAGTCGCGATCGGGCCCCAGCAACCAGGAAACCAAAACAAATACAAAAAGGACGCGATCCGCCCTTGTCTCTTCTTCACCACGCACCCGACCCGCTCTCCTGGATCTCTCTATACACATTACAATCTCCCACACGATGGCCGCCGCTGCATCCACCAAGAAGTCTGCCTCCAAGAAGGCCCCAGAGCACCCACCATATGCCGGTATGTGACGCCCTTTCCCCCTTGTTTCCACGGTCTTTCTTTGTGTACCCGCGTGGCCATTGCGATATCCACCCACGACACGGACTATGAAACTCTTGAGCAGAGAACACTTACTAACAAACACCCATACAGAACTCATCAAGGCCGGTATCGTCTCTCTTAAGGAGCGCAACGGTTCTTCCCGTCAGGCTTTGAAGAAGTACATCCACGCCAACTACAAGATCACAGCTGCCAACTTCGATGGTTTGTTCAACATGGCCTTGAGAAGAGGTGTCGAGAAGGGTATCTTTGCCCAGCCAAAGGGTGCATCTGGTCCAGTCAAGCTTAACAAGGCTGCTCCAGCTCCAGTCAAGCCAGTTGTTGCTGCTAAGAAGGCTGCCCCAGCCAAGAAGGCCGCTCCAGCTAAGAAGGCTGCCCCAGCTAAGAAGGCTGCTCCAGCTAAGAAGGCCGCTCCAGCCAAGAAGCCAGTTGCCAAGAAGGCTGCTGCTAAGAAGGTTGCTCCAAAGAAGGTGACCAAGCCAGCTGCTAAGAAGGCTGCCCCAAAGAAGGCTGCCCCAGCTAAGAACGCTGCCCCAAAGAAGGCTGCTCCAGCTAAGAAGGCTGCTCCAAAGAAGAAGACTACCAAGAAGTGAGTTGTCCCAGTCTTGTCTGTTGTCCCACTCTCTTTCCCATCACTCTCTGTACACTGATCTCTTTTTATACCCCACTTGTGTCCACTCTTTTTTGTACTCCACTCTTTTGGTTGATATGTGTTGTTGATTTTATGGTTTTGTTGTTACCCCAGACGTTCGGTTCATGTTTTACTGGTGCCACGAGGAGTTGTGCCTGTCCCCAGGTAGAGCAGTGGGTTCTGATGATCTGAACTCGCGGTGTTCTGTTGGGTTGTGGGGGTGCGTGTTCTTATGGCCGGCGGTGTTTTTTGTTCCCCCTCTCTATCCTTTGAGCTCCACAGGGGAGTATAATGATGTTTTTGTATGATAATGCTGTATGTACTAGTACCGGTTTCTGTGTAGCAGCAGCTGGGACTGGTAGCACCGAGATTTCTGGGCCATGCCAGCTTTTCGGAGAGTGCTCCACCCACCCGGGCCGAGACGGTAGCGGGATGCTTCCAGTTCGCGGGAGCCGGAATAGCCCCACCAGCTGTATATGGTGACACTTCTATTGGCTCCCGAGTCCAGCTTTTCTCTGTTCTCTTCCACCTTCCACCGCCTTCCACCTCCGCTCAAAACCTCCCACAAACGGCCGGAGCAAGCACCGTCGAGCCCTCCGCTGCTGCCACTGCCACACCTCTCGGCCCGTCTGCCCTTCCCTTCTTCCCCCAGCGTCTCCAGCTCGTTTGGCCCGGGAACAGCGGCTCGCGTACTGCCATTGTGAGCCACCGCCGTCTCTGGCCCATATTAACTCCACCATCTGCCCTCTGCCGCTCACCACCACCATCTCCCCGGCAAGCAGCGTCCACGAGATCCCCCACGCTCTCCCACCAGCTTCCCCCGCCACCAGGCCCCATTGTCTTTACTCCCCGCCATTGCCACCGAAACCCCAGAGCGACAATGACCGAGGACACGCTGGAGCAGCACTCGCACCAGTTCCACTCCCCACTCAACTCCAATGCCGTCGTCACCGTCTCGTCGGCCGAGGACCAGCAGCTCCTCGCATCCGTGCTTCCTCTCCTCGACCAGGAGGCCAACTACTCGATGTTACGCTCCTCGGACGAGTGCATTAGGATCAAGTTCATCAACAAGGACGAGGCCAGGCTCTTCCACCAGCGCGTGACGGACCTCGGTGACGAGCAGATCACCGTGAGCATCGAGTTCGACACCCTCACACACCCGGGAAACATCTATGTCCGTGGAATCGTGCCTGAGCTCACGACACCCGAGCTCCACCAGCTCTTTGCTCCCTTTGGCGAGATCACCAGCTGCAAAATTGTGCTGGATGAGTTCGGCCGCTCCAAGGGCTACGGCTTTGTCAACTTTGCTGATGGCCGGAGTGCTGATGAGGCTATTGAGAAGCTTAATGGGCTGCTGATGAACGGATCAAAGCTCTACCTCAATCATCACATTGCTAAGAAGGAGCGCATTGAGAGAATTGACTTTGAGAGAGCCAACTTCACGAATCTGTACGTGAACAACCTCCCTGATGACTTCGGCGTGGATCAGCTCAGAGAGCTCTTTGAAACATACGGTGAGATTGTGTCGATATTCATCCCAGAGAAGACAGATCCAAACGACCGCAGACACTTTGGTTTTGTCAACATGAAGTCCCACCAGGACGCCGTCAAGGCACTACAGGAGCTTGATCACAAGGAGGTGCAACCTGAGTGCTTCATCTCCGTCTCAAGAGCCCAGCGTCGTGATGAGCGTTCTCATAAGTCATCAGTCTCACCGACCCCTGTGCCTGTCACAATTCCAGTCGCTGTCAATGTCCCAACGATTGCCCCACCGAACAGCATACCTCCATCAGCATTTTCACCAGTCCAACAGATCCCTGTTACCTCTCCACCAATCATGTCTCCGACGCCTTCTGTTGCACAATTACCAGTGAACTTCCCCCTGCCAAGTCCAAACCAACAGCAGAGCAACTTGTACATCAAGAACCTTCCACCTCATGTTGATGACGGAAGACTCTTTGAGTTGTTTGCACCATTTGGAATCATTGTCTCAGCGAAGACGATGACTGACGAGAATGGAAACTCTAGAGGGTTTGGATTTGTCTGCTACAAGACAGTACAGGAAGCTGGAAGTGCTATTATGGTAATGGATGGCTTTGTGTGTGATGGCCAGGTGATTCATGTGTCCTATGCACAGCGCAATAACAAACGCTCGCACAAGATGCAGAATGCCCCGCCATTCCCATACTACCAGCCAAGGCAGGGACAGCCTCAAGGACAACAATTCTTCTACCCACAGCAGATGGTTAACGGCAATGGATACATGCCGATGATGAACAGATACCCAAACAACAACTTTGGAGGAAACAACGGATACAAGAAAAGAGAGAACAAAACTGCCAATGGAAGCACCGAATCTACACTTTCAGAGAAGGACAAGAAGACTGTTGAGCTGAGTGCTGAGATTGCAGTTTTGTCAACGGATGACGCAAAGCGCTCGAAGTTCATCGAGTTGCTTGTGGCTCCAACTTTGACGAAGAAGTATCCACAGATCGCTGAGTCTCAGTTGGATGGAAAGTGTAATGAGCTGGCCGATAAGGTTTTGGACAAGTACGTCGGCAAGAAGAAGGACGATGATATTTGGTTGGATCTCATCAATGATTGGACTAATGAGGACAAGGAGATCACGGCTCTCATGGATGCATTGCAGATAGTATAAAAGGGAAACTTGGAGTTCGATTGCATGCTTATTGTACATACATACAGAAAGAAAATTAAGATGTGGAGCTACGTGCTTGAGTCATATGTATTGTTGTATTGATCAGTGTTTTGTGTGCAAGGTCATGAATAAATAAGCGTCATCAAAGAGGTAAAAAACAGCAAGAGGGGAGCCTTAGAACTCAGATGTTTGGTGGAGGTGGTGCTTCACGGGCTGCTGTATGCTGTTCCCTGATCTTCTTCAGCTCTGGAAGAGGATCCTCCTCAATTTCCTCCTCTTCATCAATCTGTTTGACTTCTTCAACCTCCTCGATGTAGTGCTTCAACATGGACTCAATACCATTCTTGAGAGTGATACTGGACGAGTCACAAGACCGACAAGCGCCTCGCAATCTGAGCCAAACTGTTCCAGAGTCCTCCTCAAACTTGACAAACTCGAGATCTCCCCCGTCTTCTTGGATAGCTGGTCTGATTCTTGTGAAGATGAGCTCCTTAATCATGGAAACGACATCATCATCGTCATCGTCAAACATGGCATCTTTCGGGAGCTCACTCTCATCAAACAATGGCTCTCCAGAAGTAAGACTCTCTGTCAGAATAGCAAACACTTCAGGCTTGATGAGCATCCAGTTCATCTGTGGGCTCTTCTCCACGGTGATGAAGTTGGTACCAAACATGACACCCTTGATTCCATCCACAGCGAATAGTCTGCGAGCAAGCGGCGATCCATGAGCTTCTCTGCCACTCAGATACTCGATAGTCTCTCCCTCGGGCAGAATCGAGTGAGATGGGAGGAACTTCAGCGCATGGTCATTGGGAGTCTCCTCAGTTTGGATGAAAAGTGTGCGCACCCACTGTGGCGTCGTGCTTCGAGAGAGCAGAGTGCGGGAAAGACTCGATCCTGGTCTCACTGAAGATCTCAGAAGCGGGAACAACATCTTCAAACAACAATTCCCTGTGGGTTCTTACTTGCAAAGGCAGTTCAAACCTCGCAAAAGCGGTGGTGTGGTGTATGACAAATTTCTATGGCTGACTCCGTCGTGCGCCCCCGCACAAGTCACAAGTCGCGAAGTCGCGAAAGCTGGAAATGACATAAGCGAATGCGGTGAGATTACGTAATCCTTGCTCTTTGCACCCAATCACAGTCTCTTCATTTCAATTGATTCAACTACAAGGAGAGTTTATAACACAAACATAACATTATCTGATAAAGCAAAAAACAAGTATTGAAACAAACAGCGTGACAAACAACAAATCTCATGCATCGATGATCAGTGCTTCATGAAGTTTTCTCTTGTGATTCCGGATCTCTCACACATCTGCTTGAAGATGCCATCATTGCCGTAAAGTGTCAGTGGGGTATCAAACTCTTCAATCTCACCCTGCTCAAGGACCAGAATGCGATCATATGTGAGGATGGTCTTGAGTCTGTGGGCAATACAGAGGATGGTGCAGTCACTGAACTCGTTGGTGATCGTGGCCTGGATCTTGGCGTCAGTCTCGTAGTCAACACTTGATGTAGCCTCATCCAGAATGAGGATTCTGGAGTTTCTCACAAGCGCACGGGCAAGAGCAAGGAGCTGGCGTTCACCGAGAGAGAAGTTGGAACCTTCATCTTCAACTGGCTGGTCCAGATGGAACTTGTGGAAGTTTGGATCATCCTTGTTCTGACCCTTGATGGTGGTCAAGACTGAAGACTCAATCAAACCCGATCTTCTCAAAGCGTCCCACAAGTGCATGTCATCACTCTCACCAAATGGATCCAAGTTCTTTCTGATGGTGCCCTGGAACAACACTGGGTCCTGCGGAATGATGGACAACTTGGATCTCAACTCGTACATACCAAGCTTGGAGATGTCAACACCATCAATCAAGATACGGCCCTCAGCCAACTCACTCAGTCTGTACAAGGCGGTCATGATGGAGGACTTACCTGCACCTGTTCTTCCACAGATACCAATCTTCTCTCCACCCTTAACGCTCATGTTCAAGTTCTTCAACACCAATGGCAAACCATCTCTGTATCTCAACGACACCCTGTCAAACTCAATAGCACCATGCTGAGGCCATTCCGGGGCTGGATGAGTCTCATTAATACGGTATGGCTTCTCCTGTTCAAGGTCGTTGGCGTACTGGCACAATCTCTCGACGGAGTTCATCTCGTTCTCAACAGTGGTGTATGCTCTCATGATCAAGGACATCAAACCACCAATCTGCAAGACATATGTCACGATCAAACCAGCAGAAGCAGCAGAGATACTGAACTGTCTCGTGACGGTGAGCATGGAAACAACGAGGAGCAAGGCAGCAGCAAGCATATCAAGGTTGATGGAGATCCATCTCTGGTTTGCAATGACAATGAAGTATGCCTCATTCATGCGGTCAATAAGATGCTTGTTCTTTTCGAGGAAACGAGTGGTGGAGCGGTACGCCTTGAGAGTCATCATACCATTGAGCATCTCGTTGAAGTTGTTGTAGACGAAAGAACGCTGGACAGCCTCAAGACGCTTGATCTCACGCGAGGAAGCCTGGTAGTAGTCTGTCACGCATACTGAGACAATCACGAGCGGTGGGATGGCAAGTGCAAACCATGGGAGGTAGATGATACAGAGGATGATGACACCTCCGACAAAGGCAAATGGATGGAGGAACATTCTCAGCTGTTCACCAATCTCATTATCCAGAACATCTGTGTCCTTGGTGAATCTGTTGAGAACTCTTCCCATTGGAGTGACATCGACAAAGGCCATTGGAGAGTGCAAGACACGCTTCATCGCCTTGAGGTTCAGGTTTCTGGAGGATGTTGTGGAAATGTATCCCAAGAGGACAAAGAAAGAGGCAATCATGATGACGTTGAGGACGACAAACATCACATAGATACCAATGTAGAAGCCATCGGAACGATTCTTCCACTTATATGTGATCCAGAATGACAACCAGACGTTGATGAAGATCGAAGTGAAGACATCCATGACCAACAGGAAGATACCGATGAATGGAGCAAATATACCGAATCTTCCACCACCTTCTCTGATGTAGTCCTTGTACACCTGTGAAGAAATCTTGTTCTTGGCTCTCTCTTCAGCATGTCCAAGCACACCAGCTTTGGCATCGTTGTTGTTCTCAGACTGGACAGCGGCAATGGAGCGGGACTTCTGCAAAGCCAATGCCTCCTTGTCGTCTTCAGACTCTTCATCTTCCTCCTCTTTCTCTTGAGACTTCTTGGAGAACTCCATCAGCTTGACAAACCCTTCGTTGGAAGCCAACAACTCATGCAAAGTGCCCATGTGAATAGTTCCATCACCATTCAAGTAAATGATTCTGTCAGCCTGCTCAACAAGAGAGAGCTGATGTGTAGCCAGCACCCTCGTTTTGTTCTTCATGAACTGTCCAAGACACTCATCAACAATGTGCTTACCAACTCTTGCATCGACGGCACTGAGTACGTCATCGAACAACACAATCTCCTTATCAGCATACACTGCTCTTGCCAAGTTGATTCTGGCCTTCTGTCCACCAGAGAGTGTGATACCACGCTCACCAATCTCGGTCAGGTCTCCACCAGTGAACATTTTCAAATCATCTCTGAGTGCACAGGCATCCAAGACACGCTCGTAGCGCTCTTCGTCGTATGACAGACCGAAAAGGATGTTCTCCCTCACAGTGGCATTCTGCACCCAAGGCTGACCACACAGAAGCACAGAACCGTTGGTGGAAAGCGTACCCTGGATCTTCTTCATGAATCCAGCCAGAGCAATGAGCAACGAGGACTTACCGGAACCGATTGGACCAGTAACAATGACAAATTCGCCCTTCTTGATCTCCAAGTCGATGCTGTGGAATCCTTCAAACACATCTTTTGTGTATTCGTCGTTACCATCGTCTGTGGAGATGCTCTTTTCAACATCAGATGATGAAGCAACCTCCTGGGTCTTGTCTGTGGTCTTGGAGCTCTCAGTTGGCGAAGCCTTCTCCTCTTCTTCTGCTTCGAACTTCTCCCAGATGAAAGAGGCATCCCTGGTTCTGAGAGCGATGTCATCAGGGAGGACTTCCTTCTCGTGTTCAGGCTCCTCAGTGCCAAACGTCTCTGGGTCATCGAGATCAGTACCGGACTGCAAGAACTCCGCAACTCTTCCAAGACCAATCATCATGTCCGTTCCCGTAGCGAGAGCCATTGGAAGCATCATAGTCTGCTGTGCCAATGAGGAGAACAAAGAGATGGATGGGAAAATGTTGGCTGGGTTTCTGTTGGAGGAAATACCGTAAAGCACCAAGAAGGCAACCATGGATGTGAATGATGGCAGTGCGATGGAGAAGGCCAGAAGGAAGTTTCTGATGGATTGCATCTTGAAGATAATTCCCACTTCTTTATTTCTCTGCTCAATCACAGACTTCTCATAAGCATCCTCCCATGAGTAGTACTTGATCATCTTCATACTCTGGAGAATCTCACGCATCAATGAGATACGCTTGTCAGTGTACTGGTTTGCGGAACGTCTGAGTCTGAGGAGAAACTTTGCTGTGAAACTGATTCCCACAACGGCAATGATAAAGATGGCAATTCCTGCGAGCGAGGAGACACCAATGTTGACAATCAGCAATGCGATGGCGATGATGACTGGGACAGGAACAGTGAGACCGAATGGTTGGAGACCGATGGCCATGTCCACTCTTGCGAGATCAGTAGACATCAAAGATGTGATACGACCCGATGTGAAAGTGTGGCGAGTCTCAGCGTCGGCCATGAAGGACTTCTTGAGGAGTGCAGTGGTGAGGATTCCCTTACAGTGAGCACCGGTGGTCATGGAGAGATGGAGACACTGGTTGATGAGGATACCCTGTATCACAAGGAGGAATGTGCACCCGAGAGCGTACCCCACACCCCTACCAACTCCGAGGCCTGGAATGAGCTGCTTCTCCTCGACGAAGGTGATGAGCTTCTTGGAGAGGAGCGGGTTCGTAACTGAGGCAACGTCCGCGAGCACCTTGAAGCAGACGGCGATGGAGTACTGCCACTTGAATGTGAGGAAGAGCGACTTGATGATGGCGGTCTTCGGGTACGGCAGGTGGAGCAGCTCGTCGTCGGTGGCCTCTGGGTGTTTCTTCTTGTAGGCGGCCCTGTGCTTGTTGAGCACGGCGTGGAGGTTCTTCTCGAAGGCGGCGTAGGTGTGGTCGATCTGCATGTTGGGCGTGAGGGCAAAGAGGTCGTTGGGCGTGAGAGTACGCTTGTAGCCGACCTTCATGATGGGGTTGAGCCACCAGAAGTAGGCCTTGGACAGCGGGTTGGCGGCGGCCCAGGGATAGGCTCTTCGCTCTGAGTCCTCGGGCACTGGCGGCACCTTCTTGGACATCAGCGGCGTCATGAGGCGGCGCTCCAGGACCAGCCCGTCCTCCTCGTCCATCTTGGGCTGTGGCAGGGCCATGTCGTCGGCCATTGCTGCTGGTGAAGTTGCTGGCGGTGCTGGTGAAGTTGCTGGTGGCGTCGTCGTTGCCGCTGGGCCAAAACAATTTTCGAGGCGGAGTGATTGCTTTTATACGTTTGGCGCTACAGCTCGCGGCTCTTCTTCTGCTGCGAGGACCTCGAAGCTCGGACTGCCGCCGTCATACTACGCTTGAAGGGCTTTGTTCGGGCAGTTTGGAGAGTACTTCGGTTGGGTTCATGGGATTCAATAATATACTACACCGTGAGTGTTATCCTATACTCTCCACGCTTCTCCCGAGATTCTTTGCATCCTCAATCTCCCCAGCAACCCCAAAGTTGGGCCAGCAACACCACTACCCCCGCAAATGCCCGGTAAAAAGCCATTCCAAGCGATAAAATCACTCTTAAACCCGTTTCCAACCTAAAAGTCTCACAAACAGGCACAAGACTTCGCGCTGAACCCTCTCTTTCCCTCCGACTTGGTGCCCCATCGCCTGAATCTCGGATCAGCTCCGCTTCAAGTCCGAGGTCCCCGACAATTGCGCGGCCGAATGTGCGGGTGAGCAGTCCCCAACAGAAGTGCCTTCTTTTACGAACCAGAGACAGTACAGGAGAGCCCCCTTGGCCTTTACTACCAGATGGATCATGGTTCATGGGTAAGGGAGAGAAAGAGAAAGGCAGTATAAATACACGCGGCACTGCCAACTGACACCGGAAATAGACGTGGGTGCTGGGGCGACTCGGGATTAGTCGGATTTATGTCTACAGGCCATTGACGTCGGCTACAGAGCGTGAGGCGTGAGGTGGCTCCTTGCTCCTTGGCTCCTTGGCGCGCATTATGAACTCTACTTCACAATTCCGAATACCCCGTTGGCTTCATTGAGGTTATACAACACTCTTCAAACCATCATAATGTCCTCGTCATCATCGTCGGCAAGTATCCCATTCTCAGCAACATTTGCAGATGTCGACTCTCCAGTAACTGGTGCATCACTAGCATCGGCCTTGTCCCCATAATCCTCAATCTCATCACCATCTTCTCCACTTTCATGAGCTGATTCATCTCCTTCATCCATATCAGCATCATGATCATCCGCCGAATCTTCAGGAGAGGACTGTGGTCCATCACTGTGTAGATCATCTCCGTCTTCTTCATCTTCATCATGATGGAGTCCGTCATCCATCACTGAAAGATCCACGTCCGAACGAGCTCGGTCATCATCAGAAAGCTCCACTTCGTCCTCATCCTCCTCATGCAAATCATCTTGAGCAGTCTTATCATCAGTCTTGGACAACCCAAGCACAGTCTTGACTTTTTCAAACAGCTCCTTCTTTTCACCCAACTGTGTTTTCAGCGCTTCAATCTTTGACTCAATCGCCGCCTTACGCTCCACAATATCATTCTGAATCTCCTCAAGCACAGGAACAGACTTGAAGATACGTGCTTCGAGCACATAGTGCATCTTGAAGACAGTGTACTTCTCTCCTTCTGCATTCGTAGCATCAACAGGCCTGCGCACCTTGTGGACGTATCTATCCCTTGCAACTCTCTGCCATGAATCGCCAAATGTCTCCTTCAGCTCCTCTTCACTCACCACGATCTTCCCGTTGTAACCATTGCTCTTTGAGAACTTGTTGATCTCCCTGTTGATATCCCTCACCTCGTCCAACTTGGCCCGGAGCGCATCAATTCGTGTCACCATCTCCTTCAACTCAGCCTGAAGCACCTCGCGCTTGGCCTGTATGACCTCCTCGCCAATTTTAGCTCGCAGGTCCGCAATGTCGTCCTGGATGGCCTTGAACATGGAGGCCCACAGCCTCAGTTGACTGCGTGCAAACTCGTGCTTCTTGTCGAGGTCAGCGCGTAGATCACGCAACATGGACACTGAGAGTTGGGGGAGAGGATGTGCCTCGGATGCATGGGAGACGTTCAGTGAGTGCTTGTGAATCTCAGCAAGTCGGTTAACGTATTGTTGGGTCACAGTGCCAAACTTTGTCTCGGCGGTGACACGCTTCTCGAAGGCCGCGTCTGTGGATGTGGTGTTAATGGGCTGTTTTCGAGTAGAAGTGTAGGAGTAAAGAGAAAACTTACTCAAAGCAGCACTGCTTGTCGACATCTTGAGACCAACGATTGGATTGACAGGGTTGTTATCGCTGAACTTGTTGTTATTGTAGTTCAAAGCTCAGCTCGTTCGTTCGCTCAACACTTTTTGCAGACCGCGAAAAAAAGACAGTGACGTAGGCGCTTCAAATGGCCTTCAACACAGAGCAAAAGTCATCATAAACAGGGGCGAATCACTGCTGAGAGAACACAATGAAGGAGGAGCAGAACATCATTGCACTTGCGCACTTTGGTGCAAGCGCTGACCTCAGTCAGTTCGCCAAAGTGGCTCCGCTCGTTGATCCGGCTCTCGCACTTGAGGTGTTGCTGGTGTACACTCCCTTGCTTACGCCCTCTTCTGAGCTGAGTTTCATCCAGGACTTGTTCAAGCAAGATTCACAGAATGAGCACATTGATCTCATGGAGGTGATACCACCGACTTCCCCATTGCATCTGTTGCTGGATGCCTCGCCGCCCGCTCTCCACGCCCGCCATCGTGCTCTCATCGACAACATCACAAGCCAGTGCCACAAGTATCGGTTTGATTCATCGAGCAATGATCTATTGCTTGAATTTGTTCAGGCAAGAGTAAGAAGGCTTGAAGATCAGCTATCTGTGGATTATGGCGATGAGCTCTTCAGACTCGTGGAGGAAGATCCCAACTTCAAACAGTGGTGGAACATTGTGCTCATGCCATACAAGTATCTCAACGTCCATGGAGCCAATGTCCCTCTGGATACGTTTGAGATGCTCTCAGATTCCGAAAAGGCCATTACAGTGATCAATACCCTCAACTCTCACGAGATGACCACACTTGAGATGCCATTGCTGCGTCTCTTGACTTCATCACAGGACAAGACTATCCTCTCGAGCATCCTCACAAAAGTCGAAACTACAACAACACATGCATTGATTCTTCTCAATGAGATTATCAAAGTCACATATCCAACTGAGCCAGATAAGAACCACTGCATCACGCTCATAGTGGACTTGTACAACAACTTCCCACATCCAAACCCAGAAGCAATCTCATCAATGAGCTCGACTTTACAAATCATCTGCACATCACCTATATCACAAACAACAGAGATCCTTAACGCAATCAACGCAGCAAACGCTTTCCCTCTTCAATTCTCCTCCCTTGCAGAGCTCACAGCACTCGCCAAGGATGCCTCTAAACAACAAGAGTTCTTTGCCAACGTGATCGACTCGCTCACACCAAGTTCAGCCTCGCACTTCCTCGCACAGACTGCTGTATTGAAGCCAGCAGTCTTTCCTAACGTTGATGAGCTGCAGGCGAAGAAGATGGTGATGTCTCGCTTCCTCACACTAAGGCTGTACGACGATATCTCCATCACTCCAGAGAACCAGGATATTGTCATTGATCACTTCTGGACATGTTTCAAAACCGCAACGAATGGATCAAAAGACAGAGGAGAACTTGCAGCAGGATGCCGCGCATTACAGATTGTCCAACCTCCTTCTGAGAAAGTCAAGGCTTTGCTGCAGTTTGTTGACGCCGTTGATGAGTTGTTCAAATACTCCATCTACTTCAAGCGCGGCACACCACTGAGACCGGCGGATCTCCTGACACTCGATGACATGTCCACCGTTGCACAGAAACTTCTTGAATTGAACGAAGAGGCATACAAATCTCCAAAGAAGATCTATGACCTGCTAGAACGCCTTTCACTGGCGCTCGAGGCTCGCGTTCCGAGCTTGCTCGACATCCAATGCCACTGCATCGACTCCTCACTCGTTCAACATGATTTCTCATTTGCATACTCTGAGACGATGAAGTTGTTCAAAGAAGCACGACATGCCCAACTCGAGACCAAATGGGACTCATTCTTCCAAGTGGCGAAGTACGTCCCCCCTGAATGGCCCGAGGTTGAGACTCCAGAATGGATGGTAAGACAACAGATGGACCTCCTCTCACACATTGTCCAAGTTGCACCAATCAAGCACTCGCGTGCCGTGGTGGAACACTGGGGTACTCTGGATACAGATCTCGCTGTCAGAGAGGACGAGGATGAGGACGAGGTCACACAGCAGCCAAAGTCGCTTGAGAGGAGATTGGCTAACGCCCTCAGTTCTACGGCCAGTGAGTTGTTGAGAGACCAGCCAGTGTCGAATTTGTTTGCAGGTGGACTAGGATGGGCCGTGGGCGGTGGAAGACAATGATGATACGGTGACTGGGTTGAATATATAAATGTCAAAGTTCATTATAGGTCGTTCTATGTAGCAGTTCAAAAGGTTATTGATCATGGAGAGTACACCCTTCCCACAACCTCTGATGATGAGCCCTCGAAATCCAGGTCGTAAATCTCTGGAGCCCTGCGGTGTTTGTTCAGACGCTTTTTCACAGGCACAGCCTCACTTGAGCCATCGTTGTAACTTGGGTCAATATCATCCTCCATTGGTGGTTCGACGAAGTCATCTTCAAGCCTCATGCTGTTCTGATGCATGAAGTCAATCTCATCATGGGTGCGTTTGGAGGAAGGAGCAGTAGCGACACGCTCTCTTGCTGGCACATACATCTGCTCAGGAGCACGTTCTCCAAACTGTCTTCCTGCTCTTCTCATGTACTCCCTCTCCTCTCTCTCCAGTCTCTCAGCTCCGAGGTCATAAGGCTCATACGGCTCCGCATCCTCCAGATCATGTGCAGTACTTCCAGCCCTGGCGCCTTCGGCGGTACTCAAACTGCTATAGAACTCAATCACCTTCGGATGTGCAAACACCTTCGTCTCGTCAAAGTTCAAAATCTGCAAGCCCTCACGGTTGACAGCTCTGGAGATGGCAACGTAGGCCTGGCCCTTCTCAAAGACACGTGCGAGGTTAACACGCACACGGGCCAATGTCTGACCCTGAGATTTGTGGATGGAAAGCGACCATGCGAGCAAGAGCGGGAGTTGCATTCTCGTAACCAATGGTCTCTGTCTCTCATCTTCAACAACCCATGTCTCAGGGTTAACCATCACCGTTCTCGTATGTCCCGTTGGTGTCTTGAAACGGACAAGTGGAAGCTTCTGGCCTCTGGAAGACTTATGGAGGTCGTTGAGCAGTGACTTCTTTCTCTTGATGCTCATATCTTGTTCTGGATCATCAGACTCACAATCACTCAGGAAGTCAAAGATGGTCTCTTCCAAAACATCATCATCATGTCCAATGATTCGATCATCAATAGTGGCTCCACGGTCCTTGTCTGCACCAAGCATTTTGGTATCCATGACATGCTGCTCCAGAGCCTCAGCAGACAATCCTTCTCTGGTCTTCTCATAACTCAAGTATGTGTCTCTGTCAACAAAGTCAATTACCTTTCCCAGAGATCCATTCACCAAAGTCTCATCAATGTTCTTGATCATCATCACCTGTGCACCCTTCTTAAGTTCAATCATAGGTGGAGCCATGAAGTGTGATAGAAGCTTCTCACGCTGTTCCTGGTTCTCTAAAATACCACCGTCTTTGGCATTGTAGACATGTGAAGCACCAGTCAAGCCTCTCAATCTGAGCGAGTTGGCTCTGTCCACTTCATCTCGTGTGGCAAACAACTCGGCTGGTTCGATATCATCCATTGGCAACTCACGCTCCAAGGCCTGGAACTTTCTCAAAGAGTCTGTCGTCACCAATCCCATTCTCATGTCGTTAAGCATGTCAATGAACTCAATGTCACCCTTCTGACGGAACACCTTCTGCAAAGTAATAGAGTTCGTCATGGTACGCTTCCATGCTCTTGACTGGAAGCAAAATGTGGCCTCGCCGTTTCTGGAGACAGGTGGCAACTGGAAGAAATCACCACATGCAATGACCTGGATTCCACCAAAAGGTCTGTCATTCTTTCTCACTTCACAAGCAATGTGGTCCAACTTTTCAAAAAGCTCTCCACTGATCATCGAGATCTCATCAATGATGAGAACTTCACATCCTTTCCAACGTGATGCAGCCTTTCTGTTTCTCTTCACCTTCTTCGCCAACACATCGGCAGGCTCCCTTCCCAAGCCAATACCAGCAAATGAATGGAGTGTAATACCACCAATGTTACAAGCAGCCAAACCAGTGGATGCAGTGACACAAACAGAACCACTTCTCTTCTTGGCATGAAGCTTCTTGATGATCTCTCTCAAGAGAATAGACTTACCAGTACCTGCCGAACCAGTGTAGAAGAGTGAATGTCCCCGCATGACGAGATCTGAGATGTGTTGTTGTTCCTCTGAGAGTATGACCGGCTGGACTTTCTTTGGCTCAGGCTTCTTCTCAGTCTTTGACTTCTTCTCAGGCTTTGGCACCTTCTCGAACTTGCTCTCAGTGGCCATGTGTCGAGCCTGATTCAGGTTTGTGCTTTGCTGTGTCATCAGTGTAATCTGTGCATTCTCCTTCTTGGGACGCTTCAAAATGTTGTTCATGGCGTTCTCAAGCCTCTTCTGGTTGACCCCTATGGTCGTGGGCTGGGCCTGTGGTTGATACTTTGGTGTCTCTTTCTGTGCTGCTGGGAATGTGGTGGCACGACGGGCAACATCGAGGGAAGCACCAACCAGTGGCTCATCCTCATTTTCAGCCTCCAGGTCAATCAGAACGTGTTTCTGCATAACTGGTGTATGAAGTTCCAACTCTGATTTCCCAAACTTCTTGTCGTATCCTGAGAAGGAAGGATAGAGACCCTCTGTAGGAAGCTTCTCGACTTGTGTGGAGACATCAATCGGCTCGTCTTGCACAAGGAAGGGGTTGTCCTCACGGCCTGCGTTGGTGTCACCTTTCTTGGGCTGGGACTTGGATGGCGCCTTCAGAGAACGAGCTTGTACTGGTGGAGCTTGTACGGGTGGCTGTTGGCGAGATGCGGGAAGTTGTGGATATACTGTCTCAAGTCTGTGATATGTTGGGGAGGAGGTCTCAGGCGCTGAGATTTCAAGCTGTGACTCCGGCTTCGGAAGCGACTCCTTGGCAGTTTCAAAAGATTGTGAGTCCCCCATGTCTGATGCAAAGATGTCTTCGAGGTCTGCGAGCTTATCAGGCTTGCGCATCGGCGGTTGTGGGGCGTTGAATGGCCGCTGTTGGTTCTTGAGCTGTGAGATAGGCATCCCCTTCTGTGATTGCGCCGGAGAGGACGATGCGGTAAAGTTCTTGGCCATCCTGGAGATCTGTGACGAGTGCTGGGACAGTTTTGGTTTGGGCGGCAAGATCTCCTCCAAATCGTCGCTGAAGTCGCTGTCGAAGTCATTCTCGAACTGCTTGTTGTGTGGCTTCACGGGCGAATGCTTGGGCGGCGAGGAGTCAACCACAATGGCATTGGAGGAGGAGCCTGGAGGAGCCAGGGCTAGGTCGCTGTCAAACGAGTCCTCGAGGGCCAGAAGGTCGTCCTTGTCGATGGCCTTACGCATTTTGGTGGCGATGTGGCGCGCGTGAGCAGGGGCGGCAAAAGGCGTTCGTAGCAGGAGCGGAGCCAGACGAAAGAGCGGTTGCAGGTCAGCTCTCATAAGAAGTCGCAGGCAGCGGAGAAGCCCCTGAAAATGGCGATGGAGGGTGATGTTTTGCGCGTTGGAGAAGGGCGGGCACGGTGATGTTTCGTGTTTTGTTTTCACTTTTACGCGCCACTGAAAAAAGCTGGTGAAGTTGGCAGTCGCGTAAGCTGAGCTCACTGTCGAGGTGGTACTTGAAGGGCAAGAGATCTGCAAGTTGAGAGATGGGATTACTCTGGAAATCGTTGACTGTGCCCCACGCAGAGCTTCAACTCCACAAGGTCCTCCGCTGTGGCCAGGCCTTCAGGTGGAAGAACATCAACAACACCTGGTCGTGCTCCATTGGCCAGAAGGTTCTCTTCCTGCGACAGGAAGACGACAACATCCATTACGCGTCACTTCCCCACGCTGAGGATACGTTGGACACAATCAAGGACTACTTCAACTTGGATGTCTCCCTGACTTCTTTATTTGCACAGTGGTCCACCGTTGATCCCGTGTTCAAGAAGACATCCGTTGGCTTTGAGGGCGTCCGCATGCTGAGACAAGACCCCTGGGAAAATCTCGTTTCTTTCATCTGTTCCTCCAACAACAACATCAAGCGTATCTCTCAAATGTGCGACAACCTCTGCCTTCACTTTGGAAACCACATCGCAAGTCATGAAGGTATCGAGTATTACTCATTCCCATCAGCAGATGTTCTCGCCAAACCCGATGTTGAGCAACGCTTGAGAGATCTGAGTTTTGGATACAGGGCCAAGTACATCCACAAAACCGCTCAGCTGGTTCTAAGCTCCCCAGAAGGGCACTTGGCTCGCTTGAGGACGCTTCCGTACGAGGAAGTTCATGCTGAGCTGTTGAAGTTCACCGGCGTTGGACCCAAAGTGGCCGACTGCGTCTGTCTCATGAGCATGGACAAGCACGATGCTATCCCAGTGGACACACACGTCTACCAGATTGCCAAAAGGGACTACAAGCTGAAGTCTAAGGGTGATGCGGTCACTCCGAAAACGTACGAACTTGTCAGAAAGCTCTTTGTGGATCTGTGGGGGCCATACGCGGGCTGGGCCCAGAGTGTTGTCTTTGCCGCTGATCTGAGAGACTTGAACAACGGGCTCAACACAGTGAATGGCTCTGTTGTTAAGGTTGAATCCCCCAAGAAAAGAACTATCAAGGTCGAAGTCAAAGAGGAGGTTACTGCGGTACACATTGTTGAGGAAGAGATTGAGTACTCCAATACTGGTCGTCCAAAGAGGCGCAAGACCATCAAGGTTGAGTCATGATCAAGCGGTCTACATATTTCTATAGAGACATGATAAAAGTCATTATTTATTTACAGAGTTTGTTTTTCATCACCCAGTTATTCAGCAAGGAGCTGCTCCACGAATTTCGTAACAGTTTCAATCTCAGCGTACTTGTCAACCTGAATGTTCTGTTCTCTGAGACGGATGATCTCCTCGATTCCCTCATTGATATGGTTGACTGTGGCATCAGTGGCAAAGATAACAAATGCTTCACCTGCATCCGTGATTGGCGCCACTGTGTTGTACTTCTCGTGATCCTTGGCGTAACGTTCCAATTTCAAGTTGGCGATGAACTTGATTCCCTCAACAAAGTGCTTGTCAACAACGTTCTTCTCAATATCCTCGGCAATTCCGAACACTGCGTACTGGAATCTCTGCAATGCTCCCTGGATCTCGGACTCCTCATCCTTTGTAGCCTCAAGGTAGTACTCCTTGAACTCTCCAATGAGCTGCTCCTTCTGTTCTGGGAACACACTCTGGGCGTTCTGGTGGGCATGTGCACGTTCGCTCAGTACATGTTTTATTCTCCACATGGTCTCTCTCACCTGTTCACTTTGTGCCATAAATTGCTGGTCTGGCTGTTCAACCTCAGCCTGGAGGACCTGGATCTCTCTGGCGAGGATGTTGCGCTCCTTGACACACGCATACCACAGACTGTGCAAGTCTTCAAAGCTCTTGCGTCTCAGCTCAGGCACTGTCCATGAGCGGCCGGCATTATCGAGGTCTTCGTACGTTCTCAGATACTTCTTGTCGTGGAAGAATTGCCACAGTGGGTGATCGTCACTGACCTCGAAGTTCTTGATGGTTGGTGTGATCGGTGGTCTGATCTTGAGCGGCGCGCGCTTCTGTCTCTGTAGTAGTTGGACAGACGAATGCAGACCTCTCTTTTGTGTGTGGGAGAACATCTTCTGAGGGATTTTTCAAGAGACTGCGCTGCTTCTTTCCTCCACAGCTCGCCCAATGGCTGTCGTCGGCTTTGGCTCGCTCAAGATTTTTTCATGGCGAAGGGCTGAGATTATGTAAGCATTTCGCGAATTTGTCGAGCTGCTGTTGTCCAACCACCAGCGTTGGAGAAGTGGCTCAAGAAAGCGGAAGAAGACTGATAAAAAGCAGCAAACCGCCTCTGTTGAGCAGAAGAAACTTCAATTTCCGAAACATGTCAGACACAGAATCACACGAGCCGCTCGACTTCATCAGACTGCTTCTAGATGAGCCGGTCTTCATCAAGCTCCGTGGAGCCAGAGAGATCACAGGGAGACTCCAAGTACGTCGAAAGAACTATTACAGCTTTTAATCATCAGCTACTAACTATTTCACAGGCATACGACTCACATTGCAACATTGTTGTCAGCGACGCGGTAGAAACCATCTACGACACTGACGAGTCCGATGAGCTCAAATCCACAACAAAGTCCTCCGAGATTCTCTTCGTGAGAGGCGACTCTGTCATCCTTGTGAGTTCACCATCCTCTTAATGATTGAATGATGCAGATCCCGCGTTAAGTATTAATGAGAATGAAACGAAATGCCTTTTTATCCCAGCCTTGTATTGATTGTGGCGAACTTTGGAGATGACTTCACTCACGGCCTATGGAGACGGCCATGTCGCCATGGTGCGACTGAACACCAACCTATCATCATCAAGGGCATGTTGTGTGAGCTGAAAATCAAAAGCTTCTTCCGTATACCTACTCTCTACATGAATATGTCTGTTCTCTTCTAGCGATCATCACAATTAAAGAGGGCGGCGTCGCTAGTGTTTCGAAGCTGGGTTGCAGACTGGCATCTGACATACTTTCTACGGTTTAAATTAAAACTTTGCTGGATGGTCAGCAGTAAACACTACATTTATATAATAATATCACGCAATTAATAAATACATCTGCTTTCGTACGCGACAGCGCGCTTATTAAGTGTAGTGAAGGCAGCTCTTCCTGTAGTAGTTGTGATCAGATACTGTTTCTTCTTTGCATGGCTCTGCTCTGTCTCTCGTGATCAAGACCAGCTGCAGCAATCTTTGGCAGTTGGCCCGTCTGTTGGAGTTCATTGATGACATTGTATCCATACATTGCTCCCACCTTGTAGATCTCCTCGAACTTTGCAAAGTCCAGAGTAGCGTAGTTCTCGATTGGTGGACGCAAGTAGATGACTCCTGGGGTGTTCTTGGCACGCTCAAGAGCGTTCACCGACGACACATAACACAATCTCATCTGAACTTCAGACATTGCTGGGACATTTGGATGGCTTGAGAATGGATTCCATTTGTTCAAGAGAGCCCAACTTCCACTCAAGGAGTCACCGAACGTCATTGGTGTGCGGTCGTCAACGGACCCAACATCAACCGCAAATATGATAGATGCACCTCTGGCCTTCATCTCCTCAACAGGCAAATTGTCAACATATCCACCATCAAGAAGCATGGAGCCATTGTCAGTAATAGGTGGTAAGAGACCAGCAAGCGACATCGAGGCTCTGATGTATCTCCAAGCAACACCAGACGAGTGGATCTCCATACATGAGTTGGTGATGTTGGTGGAGTTGCAGTAGTACTGGATCCAGAAGTCTTCGATTCTGGTATCACCAAATACCTTCCAGATACCTCTGTTGAACTCATGGCCTGTAGTGTATGCAGTGATTGGGATGGTCAAGTCACTCAGTGTTCTCCAGACAGATCCAACACGGCCTGCAAACTTCTTGGCTCTGCCATAAATTGGAACCAGGTCATAGTCACGAGCATAGAGCCCACCAATGAATGAGCCAATGGATGTGCCACCAACAGCGTCGATGGGGATGCCACTTTCTTGAAGAGCCTTCAACACTCCCAGATGACTGAAGCCACGAGCCCCTCCTCCTCCAAGGACAAGGCCAACTGCCTGGCCTGAAAGAAGTCTTGCCAATCTCAAAAAGTCATTCTTGTGTGGTTGAGATGCCGTGTACTCCTGCTCTTTTGTTCTCAGGTTCATGTACTTGGCAGTCAAGTTCTCCACCTTGTTCTTGAGATTCATTGCAATTGCCCTTGGTGTGTTGGCCGGAATGTTTGTGGTAGCAGGCACGGCCTTGTTGAAGTTGAGCTGGATGTGGTGGTGTGAATGGACCCAGATTCTGTTCTTGAGCCACTTCGAAGTGAGACCAGGCTCGACGTACTTCTCTGGATGAAGAAGAATCAACTCAGTTCTGGCTGTGGTTCTGGCCTTGAGTAAAAGTCTTTCGTACTCACCAACAGCTGGGTCTGAAAGTGCATCAGCCAAGAGCAGGATACAATCAGCCTGCTGGATACATGTTGTGGTCCATGTCGAGTTTACAGCAGTGTCAGCAATGTAAACAACGATCTCATAAACCTCTTCCAGGTCTGAGAAGTAACCGGACTGACGAAGTCTTGAGAGTTTGTCGAATGCATACTTTCCCAAGTGATTCAATGTTGATGCTTGGTCCAATCCGATGACTGAAACATTGACGTTCTTGAATGCTTGAACCAAGCGTGATGCAAAATCAGTGACGGGCAAGCCCGTAGTTGTAGGCAAGATGGTGATGGTTCTGTAGTTCTTGCTTGTCTTCTTAGTTGTGGAAGTGGATGGGACTTGGAGTGAATCCAGTGTCTTTCCTTGCTGTGAAGTGAGTGTTTTGGCAACAATTCTGGAAACCTTGATCAAGATAGATGGGTTCTCAAGTGAAAGTGTCTCGAAGAGCGTTCTTGGAATTCTTGCAACCTCAGAGTCTCTCACAGCAACAAAAGTGCTGGAACGCTTAGCAGCAGTCAGCACCTCAAGTTCACCAAAACTCTCTCCTTGACCGTACTCTCCCACAACCTTGACATCATGTGTGGCTGGATTCTCATGAAGTGATCTCAAGCGTCCAGACAAGATGATGTAGATGCCATTAGCAAATGTATCCTGTTTGAACAACGTCTCCCCAGCATCGAGCTGGATCCACTCCAAGGCAGAATCCAACTTCAAGATCTTCTGACTCAAAGAACGGATCAACGACTTGGCAATGGACAAGTAGATCATGAAATACTTGTCGCATAAACTGGCCAAGTCCTTGTTTGACAAGTATGCAACAATAGTGTCAGTCTTAGCCCTCACACTGACGAACGACTTGTAACCAATGAGTGCACCAAGGTATCCTGCAACGCCACCCGCATCAACTGTGTGTATGATCTGTTCCTTTCCAGTGGTGGAATCTGTGTAAAACACCTCCATCTGTCCATTAAGCACGTAGTAGAGACCCTTACTGCTTGCACTCTGCTCGATAGCAAGAGTTCCCTTGCTAAGCTTCATGAGCTGTAGTGTGGAGGCAAAGTCATGCTTGGCGGCATCAAAGTCAAACTCATCAGTATTGTAGTCAACGGAGAATCTCGAAGATGCAACAGACATGGCTCTTCCCTTTGTTGAACGACTTGGTGGCTCTGATTGGAACGAGGCATACATACCAGCAGCTGGTGGAACTGGACTGTTGATGATGCTGTTAAGTCTCTGAGATGTTCGTGGGTTGAGTGTTTCCTTGCTGATTCCCATGACGCGGAAGATTCCCTCAACCAGAGCAATTCTCAGTGATGTCTCTTCGGTCTCCTCTTGCGCACTGAAAGTTCTGTTGATGACTTCGTCCTCTTGCCCCTGTGAAAGGTCTTGTCTGGAGAGTGGAACACTGGAAAGCAAATCTCCTGGATTGAAGTTGTCCCTGGATCCCAACACAACGTGACGAGACTCTGTTCTGCGAATCTTTGGAAGGCCCATTCTGTTCTTGGTTGAAGTTGGACTCAGTAAAGAGCTTGATGAGTGGTCTCTGTGGGACGCCGTATCAAATCCGCTGCTAGGAGTTCCAGGCACTTTGCCAGCTGATCTTCCTCTGTCAAACGATGATGTATCTGAACCTTGGTTGAACTTTCTGAAGAGACCCTCTTGGAGGTATGCTGGAATCTCAAGCTTTGCCTCGTTGTTGAGTTTTCTTTCTGTATCAAACAATTCGTTTGTGAGACCAAGATAGTTGTGAGCAGTTTGAAATGTGACTCTGTACAATCTTGTCATGATCATTTGAACGATATGTGATGAGGAACGTGGATGTCTGTACTTGAGCCTCTTGAACGCATCTGCAGGAATAATAGCAATTGTGGAGTCTGAGGTAGCACGTGCAATGATCTGTGGGGCCGGAATCTCAAAGACTGGAGACATTGTCTCTGATCCAGAGCCATCAAGATGGAGTGGGTCGATCTTGTCATCGAGTGCGTTGGTGTTGGAAATCCCTAGGCCGTACCCAGACATACCGTTGTGGAAAAGAGGAGAGTTGTAGCTGTTGAGACCTGAGTCTTCATCTGTAAACAATGTGAGAATGTTCACGAGAGATGATAGTGCGTTCCCTGTCTTGACTTCGTTCAACAATTGGTATCTTTGTCCGTTGAGAGATAACACTTCTCCTGCGAACTCCTCATCCTCTCTGACAGACGTCTTGCTGTCTTCTGCAACCCTTGTGAAGAGCTGAACATTTCCTTCACAGACAATCGCAAAGCCCAGATTCTCGTCCAGATCGAGAACCTCATTGGCGTCGAGCTTCTGAGTTCTCATGCTCTTGGTCAACTCGTTGAACACGGGCTTCTCCAAGTATCCAAACACCTTGATAGCGACGAGGAACTCATCGAGGTATGATCCAAATCGTCTCTTCTCGGTCGGCTCCCGGGGCTCCAAGAAGGCATCCACTGCTGGAGGGTCACGTCTCTCGTCCACGGTCTTGGAGTAACCGGTCAGTGCTCTGTACCGCACGAAGAGGAGGCTCGCGAAGAACATGGCGGCAAGTATGAGCAGGAGCGATGAGAAGCTGAGGGTGATGCTGAAGCTCGTGGAGAGCAGTGAGAAGACCCAGGTGGGCACCTTGATGAGTGCCGTCTCCAGTAGGCGCACGGAAAGCCAGGAGGTCGTCCGTAGCAAGGCGGCTAGCAATGAAGAGAAGTGAAAGCCACTGGGCACGCTGTCGGTAGGCGGCATGTGCTGTGTCTGTGGGAGGGCATTCTCCGACCCTATGGCACTTGAACTTGCCACTGAATCCATTGATGATTGATTCTGTGAGATTCGTGTCTTTCAGGTCCAGAAGGCCGTCGTGTGAGCTGATGATCCTCAAGAAGGAGAACCTGGTGGAAGGCAGAAGAATCGCGGAGAAGCACGCACGTTGTCGCGGGAAGCTGTCAAGGCAAGAGAGCCGAAGAATCAGGACAGAGTTACAAGACTACAAACAAAGGCTCAATAATGATCGTGGTGTTATTTCATTTCCGTGTGTTATGTGATGCAATATGGCTCGTGGTTAGATCCCATGGCTGATTCTTCCGCTTAGTACACCTTCTTCTTCTCGTCGATGGAGAGCTCGCCAGCACCGGTGTTAACGACAAGGAGCAAACCACCAATGATGGAGAGTGTCTGGAAGAACTCGTACTTGAGGTAGTCTCTCTTGGCATCAGATGAGGCCATCCAGTAGGAGTTCTGCGAGAAGTTGTAGAACACCAAGATGGTGATGAGGATCATGGAGGCGAATCTGGTCTTGAAGCCCAAGAGAATAGCAACCATTCCAACGAGTGTCAAGATAGTGGTGAACCAACTTTTGGTGGCAGCAAAGGTCACAAACATGAAAACCAGCAAGATACGGCCAGCGAGGAGGACATAGTTCTTGTAGTTGTTGTTGCTGTGAATCTCGGGGAGGCCAGCGAATCTCGTCTTCTCCTTGACCAAGGTGTCACTCAGCGCAATCAACAAACCACCGATGAGCGACAAGTTTCTGAGCATGAAGTTGCTGCCAACGAAGAGGCCATACATGATTCCCTGGGTGATGATGACACCAATGAGAGCACCAGAGGCGTACAGCTGGTGCTTCTTGGCGACAACGAGGGATGATCCGACAAGCATGGTGATCACACAGAGGAACAACATCACAACAACAATGAAGTATGGGATGTGTCTGTAGTTCCACAGGTAGAACACCTGATCAGACCATTGCGAAATGATTCTCCATGAGTCCTCGTAGAATGTGGCAACAATCAAGAAGCGCCCAATCTGTGGAACGAAAGGCTTGATCTTCTGAATCGCTGGGGTATCGAGGAGAGCTTCCACCTGCTTGGAGAGCTCTTCAAACTTCTGCTTGTAGTCCACACCCTGGTGGACCTCACCAAATTGCTGCTGGGGCTGGAACTGATTGGCAGTTGGGATCTGGTTGAATTTTGTGCCTCTGAAAGACATGTTGACCTGATTGTGGAACAGGGGATGATGTGTTGTGCTTTTCGACGAGGGTGGCGCTCCAACGAAAGAAAACTGAGTGTGGGAATTGTACTTCTGGAGTTAATGGTGCCAGCAGAGAGGTACAATGGTGTCAAATACTCCTGGGTCAATTCCACAACAGAGAACGGTGGTGGAAAGTGGAGACTTGTCAAAGAAAGGGTACATCACCCAAGTGTTTACGTGGACAGTTCCACGTTTCTGCTTTCGGTTTCGCGACATGCTTAAGGGGGTTACCCTGCCTACTAATAATAGGCCGTCCGGATCATCTGCTCTCTAGAAGGAATCAGGACTTCAATGCCCAAATTTCTTCTATAAATTGATTTGGAATAGTCAAATTAGTAACGGTCCCCTTTCAGCAAGGCCACCAGGTGCCCTCAAGCCAATTGTGTGTATGCAGCTCGACAGACCGCGTCGCCGAGAAGACTACACTGAGCAGAAGTTGTATGGGTATGGACCGGCATGAAAGGATACAAGGATACCAAGCTTGCCTGAGTCCTGACTATTAAGTGGTAATTAGTCTACAGAATAAAGAGTACAGAATCCAGTACTTTCAATACACAGAGCTAGTACGGTACGGCTATAACGGCCTCCATTGTCATGCTCCCCGGCAAACCCGATGAGCCCTCTCAAACAGGCCAGCATGCGGCTTAGCGCATCAAAAGGGTCTTCTAGGGGGTCTCAAAGGTGCAGACAAGTGACAAATTAGATGAAAAGTAGAGGCGTATTTGTGTGCTGTATACTATAGAGCTCACTGATGCCCATTAAGGGCTCCAAACCACAGAATTAAGGCCACAGAAGGCCTCATTACACGATCCTTACTAAGTTCTTCCCCCGCACAACCAAAATTCGCGAAACACCGACGGGCGGACTTTTTGCGTTGCCAGGACAACGGTCCCCAATGGCTTTGACCTTAGTCAGTGGTGAGCTCCAAGATGCCCACCCCCGTTATAAAACGAGGAGAGATTTCCCACATGAGCTTCGCCCATGTTTTCCAGGATGAGAAGCATCCTCTACCCAACTGACTGTACCCACGGCAAGCAAAACAACTCGCACAAACACACTGACTATGCGGCTGAACCCCTACGCTTCTGGTGAAGAGGCTGGAATCGTCGCCGTTGCTTGCATGGCCCAGTTCCTCAGTCAAGCCGCCGCTATCCAGGCATTTGCAGTACTCACTGAGGTATCCACATATGTCTTTCCAAGTGCATCCAATGTGAGAAAGATCTGGATCATGGCGGCGTACGTCATGACCGCTGCCAACTTCACGCTCATTGGCCAGAGACTGGGCGAGGTCTACGGATACAAGTGGTTTGTCGTTGGAGGAGCAGCGTGGTCAGCACTCTGGTCCCTCATCAACGGTCTTTCAATTTACCAGGACTCCATCGTGCTCTTCTGCATGTGTCGTGCACTGACAGGTCTCGGTACTGCCATCTATGCTCCGTGTGCTCTGACTTTGCCTGTGATCATGCTGCCCCCAGGGAAGAAGAAGTATTACTCCTCGATCCTCATTGGTGACCAGGCACCTTTCGGTGCTAACCTCAGCTTGATGTTTGCAGGTCTCTGTACTGCTTATGGCCACTGGGAATGGGCATTCTACGCAACAGCCATCGTGTTTGCCATCTATGCCGTTCTGGCCATCTTCCTCATTCCGAACAACATCCCAAAGGGGGCACCAGATGGAGCATCGATGGACTGGGTCGGAGCACTCATATTCGCAGTTGGAACCACTGTATTCACCGTTGCAGTATGTATGGCTCCTGAAGCACCGTGGAGTAACCCATACGTTATTGTCATGCTCATCATCGGAGCACTCCTCATGATCGGTTTCATCTACATGCAGCTCAAGGTGAAGAGCCCACTCATTCCTCGTGAGATGGTCAACTGGAACACACTACTGGCATGTTGTGCTGCATTTTGCTCATGGACAGGGTGTTCTTGCTTCCTGTTTGCCTGGACGTTCTTCATGGGCAACGCTGGCCACAATCCATTCAGACAGGGTTGGAACTTTGCAGTCTTTGGCCTCCTTGGATCCGGCTTCGCACTCTGCATCTTCTTCTTTGGTACCAAGATACACCCAGTCTACTGTCTCATGATGGCCACGATTGGATTCCTCCTAGGCGATGTTATCCTCTCCCAGAATGTGTTTGATGAGAACTATTGGAAGCTCTCGTGGGCTGCTTTGATCTTCGTCTTTGTTGGCATGGACCTCATGTTCCCATACGCAAATGCCACAATCGGGTATCGTCTTTCTTCTCTCAAACACCAGGCATACATTACTTCCATTGTTAACAGTATCTGGTTCTTTGCACTGGCGTTGTCTGGAGGCTGGGCAGTCACG
Source organism: Petasospora xylosilytica (assembly GCA_003708285.2). Taxonomy (NCBI): domain Eukaryota; kingdom Fungi; phylum Ascomycota; class Saccharomycetes; order Phaffomycetales; family Wickerhamomycetaceae; genus Petasospora; species Petasospora xylosilytica. Next base: position 225,674 of record PPNT02000011.1, on the reverse strand, counting down.
GCAGAGATGGAGACATACGCCGCCAAGGGAGATCTGGTCAAGGGTTTCAGAGGAACAGTCTACCTCGGTGTTGGATTCTGCTCTGTCGGATGTCTGTTCTCCCTCGTAATTGTTCTATTGCACTGGTTGGTTCCTGTCAAAAAAGTTCCAGCTGAGCCGTTGTCTGTCGATGGCCCGGAGATGATCATTGATAAGGCCGAGTACGACGAGGAGGTCACTATCGAAGTACAGCATTAATTCATTTAGCATTCAGTACACTGCATACCCTCACTTCATGATGTATTAGCTAGCCTGTTCCTATGTAGGAATTGCAGCATTATGCTTCAATGACACCTGTGACATCCGGTTGGAACCACTCCTCCTTCAGGACTCTCCAGACATCAGCAGCCAAAGTGGCAGCACGTTCTTCTGTGCTCGACTTGGCTTCGATGTACACCTTGAGCTTCGGTTCTGTTCCTGAACCACGGGCAGTGAATCTGATCTCATCCGTGCCATCGGTTGGTTTGAGCTTGACAGTGATCATCTGAGAGCTTGGATCAGTAGGAAGGGAAGGGATGCCATTCTCTGATGAGGAATCAAAACCGATTGTTAGATCTCTCCAGTATGTCACCTCGTATTCGCCAATGGTATCTGGGTATGATGATCCTCCTTCGACCCTGATCTTCTCATCGAAGATCTGCTTCGTGGCTTGTGGCGTTGGAACAATGTAGTATGAGTTGTACTCCTTGAAATATCCATACTTCTTGAATCCAGCTTCAAGCACCTCAATGGCATTGGTTCCCTGTTCTTTCCATTGTTGTGCCATCTGAAGGAAGACGATACCAGCTGAGATTCCATCTTTGTCATGGATACCCTCAAACATAAACCCAATAGCCTCTTCATATGCAAATGGAACCTTGTATCCACTCTTCTCCAAATCAATAGCTCCGTTTCCAATCCACTTGAATCCCGTCAATGTGTCTCTATAGTTGAAGCCCTCTACCTGGGCCATCGATGCAATCATCTGTGACGAGACAGTCGAGTTCAAGAACCAAAGCTTCTCGCCAGACACAAGTGTGTTTCTGTAGATGTAATCAGCAAAGAGGAATCCAATCTCATTTCCAGTCAACTGTCTCCATTTGCCATCATGCTTCACTGCAGCTGAGAATCTGTCAGCGTCGGGGTCATTCGCAATGACGAGATCAACACCATGCTCCTCGGCAGTCTTCATAGCCAAGTCCAACGCACCTTTCTCTTCCGGGTTTGGGAACTTGACAGTTGGGAAATCAGGATCAGGTTCGTTTTGCGGCTCAACCAGTATCATGTCGCTTTTCTTCACACCAATGAGCTTCACGGCCTGTGAGAACACCTCATGTCCAACGCCATGCATTGGGGTGTAGACGAACTTGAGTCCCGTAGCATCTGATTTGACAACATGAGCATTCAGATGAAGGAGATATCCCGTTAAGACCTCCTCTTTGACGCGCAGAAGCTTGTCGTTCTCCGTGGCAGTCTGGAAAACATCGAGGATGTTGTGCACGCCCATGAACGGCGTCAGGTTCTGTTCAATCTTATCTGCGATCCCAGAGTCATGTGGCGGAATGATCTGACATCCGTTTCCCCAGTAAACCTTGTACCCATTGTCCTGGGCTGGGTTGTGTGATGCTGTGATCATGACTCCACAGTCTGTGTTGAAGTGATCAACTGCGAATGGAACCAGTGGCGTCGGGACCAGCGTCGAGGTTTCCAGGTCGCCCTCGAGGAGATACACCTTAAATCCAGAGACGAGGAATGCTGACGCAGTGATGTAAGCGAATTCTCTTGAGTTGTGGCGGTGGTCGTGGCCAATGACGACAGAGGGTTCATTCTTGGTGCCCTGCTTGAGAACGTAGGACGCGAGGCCCTGGGATGCTTGGAGCACGGTGAGATCATTCATCCGCGAGAAGCCGGCATCCATCCGAGCACGAAGACCTGCTGTGCCGAACTGGATCCTGTCACGAAGGAGAGACTCGAGCTCCTGGACGTTGTTCTGTGCTTGAAGATCTGTGATTCGCTTAATCGTCGTCGGGTTCTGTGGGGAGGCGTTAGCTCAAGATCGGAAAGGGCGACTCATCTCTTCCCACTTACCACATCGTATGCGAGCCATTGAGCAACGAGCTCATCGGTTGTGGGGCGCTCCATGCCAGTGTTTGTATGTTCTGGAGCCATGGATGATAAAGAGAGAGAAACACGAGGCCTGAGACGAATTTGACGTATTGCTCCAATTTCGCGGAGACGCCCGGGCAAATGGACTTGTTGACCCAGATCTACAACTATTTCAACAGCTAACAACGTCAATGAAAGTGGTATTAAATGATGTGGTCTATGGACGAACCCAGACATGAGAAATTTGTGGAGAGTGTGGACTTCTATGCGTATTTTTTTTGATGTATGAGTGGTGTAAAAGCAAGAACGAGTGACATGAACGAGAGATCAACAAACAAAAGCGTGGAAGATAAAATCATGAAAGAAACATGCACAGTGACAATGCATGCAATGTGGTGTGGAGTATGGGGTATTGTGTGTCCTTAGTCCTTAGAGAAGCATGGCCACAAGTCCTGGAACCATGATGCCAAAGATGGAGATGCCTGCGACCCCAGCGATACCGGCATCCTTGTATGAAGAAGTGGAGCTGTTGGATGAGTTGCCTGATGCTGTAGAGGATGACAATGTGGTGGCACTGGCAGATGATGTGGCTCCTGAGGCTGCCGATGTGGATGTGGAGGTGAGAACGATGTCGGTGTTTCTTGTTGCGAATCCAATCTGTTGATTCTCAACATCAAAGTCTGCATACACGGTCTTCAAGAACACTGCGCCGAGAATCCAGCTGTCGACGGTGTCTGAGCTCACTCCCTGAATGTTGGAAACACAGTAGCCTGCGTAAGATGAAGAGTCACTGTATGCGTCGCCCAAGTACATGTCTGGGCCAATGGTCCAGTTGTGACCGTTGAGCTCGAGGTTGATCTCAAGTGTGGAGTTGCAGAACACAGCAAAGTTGGTGCCATCAGTGACAGAGTTTGGGAAGAATGCATGGACGTCCAAGGCATCCTGTTGTGGGAGAGCCAACACTGTGGTACCCGAGTCCACGATGGCTGTTCTCTGTGTGCTTGTGTTCTTGCTGTCGATGATCATGGAGTCGTTGAAGGTGACGGCATAGGAGTCAATAGAGACACCATCAATCACAATCTGCCAGTAGAGAGAGTCTGACTCCATCAATGGTACATAGTGAATCTTTCCTGTGTAGAGCTCATCAACGGCATCACCGATGGCAAAGATACCAGCGTTGGAGTAATCACTGTCGTTGGAGCCAACTTGGCCGAGAGAAATGGAGAATCTCTTTGTTCCGATGGCATGAGACTCATAGAGAGCTGAAATGATGCTCTCAATCGATGAAGAGTCGTTGGATGGGAGTCCGAATATACCAGATACCGGATAGTCCACGAAGAAGTCAGGCACTGTCTTGGCCATGCCGAACTTGAACTTTTGTGTAGTGGCGAGCTTGTTCACGATGACATTATCCTCAACGATTTCACCACTGGCTGTTCCCGTGACGTATGCAAGTGCAAATGTGGAGGTGGAGGATTCCTGTGAGGTGGCCGTGTACACGGCTTCGCTCTCACAAGCCTCGTCGTCACAGTCGGAGCCATACACCCAGAGGTATGCAGAGCCAGTATCGATGATGAGAGGGTACTCTGTGGTGCCAATGGTGGTGTTGACAAAGTAGCACTCGTTGTTCACGTCTGTCTCAAGGAGAGAAATGCCAGGAATGATGTTGAGCACCGTGGCTGATGAGTTCACCTGTGAAGGCTTGATGGAAACAGCGCTGGTGGACTTGGAGGAGCTGGAAACAGAGATGTGTTTGGCGTAGTCTGCTGGCGGCTGCTGGACACTGGAGACCTTGAAAACGTCATCTGTGATGAATCTATCACTGGAGACGGGCAGAAGAGCCAGTGTTGTGGACGCGAGCGCCGCTATGAGTGAGCTCTTGAAGAACATGATGTGTTGGGAATGTTTCGAGATGATACCGGTATCAAATGAGAGCAGAAGAGCAACGTATGCTGTGGTTGGGTATTAGAAGATGGAAGTCCCCCTTGAAAAGTGGAGAAAGTAGTGTGGGTGTGTGATATCAGTGGTGGGGACGATGATGGGGGGAATGCTGCGTGGAATGCAAGATGAGAAGGACGGCAAACCGGGAGGAGGGGCCAATTGGGAGAGCAAACACGTGGGGATTTGTGTTTCCGTGTGACTTTGCTGGCTCAGAGTCGTCTCCTGTGAAGATGCTCTGAGTCTATGGGCTCTTTCAAAAGAGGTCGTGAAGCTTTGTTGGGCGATTTCGTCGCTTTATGTTTTTTTTCTGGTTTCGGCATCCTTCAGCCGCCGAGCCAACGGGGACCCACGTCACCGCTAAATAAAGATTTCTCACTGGAATGCGCACCAACAACAGTGACTCTCCTGGAATGTTACCAATTGCTTATTCAATATGCCATATACCCAGATCGGCACTCATCGTCACACTTCCCCCGCCAAAATATCGTGCAAACTCACATTTCCACCCTAGCCGCTATCGGTGGTTGTCCTGGCAACGGCGAAAAGTAAACAAAGGCCGCGAGTTCGCGTTTAATTAACTTTCCTAAAACGGAAGGTGGACAGGAGTGAGCGCGTTTTGTTTCTGTTTGAGCTCGAAACAGCCTCCGCAGATCACTTTGAATATCCAGATAAGGGATCCATATTGTGGGCAGTGGTGTAACAGATTGGAACGTTGAACTTATGGCGTATGGATGTCGTATGTCGCTCAAAGAGCCAGGAGCAAGAGGGCTGGCGCGATGAGATGAACCTTTGACAGGTCTATTTGGTTTCTACGCAAGGTACACAAGTTCAAGCGACCTCTATTCAATGATTTGTTGATGAGATCTAACCAGGTACCAGATCAACCGAGGATCTGGGTCCCGTTATCTGCAGCTTTCTGGTCTGAGGATGCTTCCATCGTTCCATCTCTAATCAAGCAATCATCAAGCCTCGACCTTCGGCTCAGATCCTTCATGATTAGGCTCACCAACAGCAGTCTCTTCGTCACTTGGAGTCACATGCACCTCCTCTTCATCATTGTTATCCTTTTTAGCGAATGGATCCTTCAGGTGATAGCTCAGAATGATCAACACCGTACTGAGCAAGATCCCACAGCTTGCGAACCCCACACCAACATACATCGCTGCCCGATAAGACTGGAGCAAGTCGCCCGTGTGCTGCAGCACTTTAGCATCCGCAGTTCCGGCAAATCCCAGGGAGATTGACATGCCATAGTTCATGAATGTCGAAACGAGTGAAGACGCCATGCCCTGGTGTTGCTTGGGGAGGTTGTCTGACAGAATGAGTGATGCAGCGGGGAAGGAGAGGTCCATGCCGAATGGGATGATGATCTGTTGAGCAAAGAGCATGTCAAAGTATCGCTGTGATGGAGGTGTTTGTGACAGCATTGTGATACCGATAAAGAAGGCACACGACGAGGCCAATAGAAGGAATGATGGCCTCACTCTGCGAATGGTGAAGCCCACTGTGAAGGCAGCAACGACGCCGAATGTGCCAATGACAGCATAGGGAGCAGCACCTTGGAGGGGGTTCCAGTGTTTCAAGTTGAGAACAACAGACCAATAATAGAAGCACCATATTGAGAAAGACCCCCAGCCAAAGCTGATGGCGACAAGGATGAGTGCAGTCATGCCATTCATCACAGCTTGTGGGACCAGGGGATGCTCCAATCTTCTCTCCATCCAGAAGAATGCAACCATGATCAGTACACCAACAATGATGAGGACAATAACGTATGGCTCATCCCATCCAACTGCCGGGGCCTGGTTTGTGGCGAAGTTGAAGACAACAAGTCCTGCGACACCGATGGTTGCGCCGAGCCAATCCATCTTGGAATCTCTCTCACTCCCGAGATCTGGGACGAGAAAGACAGTGAGTAGGAGCACCAAAAACAGCGCGATACTGGTGCAGTAGTATGCCCACTGCCAATGGCCATAGTGGGCAAGCAGCCCGCTGAATACTGTCCCCGTGGAAGCACCAAGCGGGGCCATTGCTCCAACGGCAGCAAACACGAGCGCCTTCCTCTGTCCAGGCGGGTATAGTCTCCCCACGATACCAATGGCATTGGGGAGGATGAATGCAAAGCCAATTCCCTGGAATGCTCGACAGATGCAGAAGAATGCCACTGAGGAAGTGTACCCTGATAGGCCTGAGAGGAGTGACCAGATGATGGAGAAGACGAGGCCAAACATGAGTGCCTTCTTCAAGCCGTACACGTCTCCAAACTTGCCTGAGATGAGAATGAATGCTCCTGTGGTGAGTGGAAATGCCGCTAGAAACCAAGACTTGTCGGCAGTCGTGGTGTTGGCGAAGGTGTCGCCCAGCGCGTTCATCATGGGTAGTGATTGTGCGGTACCGGCCTGTGAGAGGAACTGGGAGAGCGACACCACGACAAAGACACAGAGCTCCTCGAGGGCCGAGTCAAATGTAGTGGGCCGTGGGTCAATCGTGAGAAGCTTCATACCTTGTGGGCTCTTCTGAGACGTGTAGTTGAGAAGCTCTCTGTGTTGATGGAGATAAGATCTTGCGGAAGACGGAAGTATGAGGTCACGGGATCACAGCACAGGCTGCTACACGTGTCTGGAGAAGGGTCAATGTTGCTGAGTGTGATTGTGTGAGCAAGCCAAGAAAGTAAAGCGATGTAGAATGCTTGGGGACCCTCTGATATGTCTGTTTGGATTTCAGCTGGGGAACGTTAAGCTGATGGTTTCTTTGTTGCTGTACCCCGGCTTTTCTATGCGTGATACGGCCAATCACGCCAGCCAGCATCGTGTACGGTATAAAGCGAGTACATCAGGCTTCTAAGCACCACTCCAGAAAGAGGCCCCTCATATTCTGATTCTTACATTCACTCATTCATTGGCTCACTCAAGTCTCAGTCACTCGTTATCCCTTATCCAACTGCTCGAGCGTGTCGAGATCTCTCTGAGGTTGCTAAAATTCACGGTCCAATCTTCCGTCTCTCTCTCAGCATTGAACATCCCACAATATGTGCGTACTGTAGCTGTTGTTTGTCAATGAGATGAGCAGCACAGCTGACCCTTCTCCTCTCCACTGTCTATGTCTAGTCCCTGCTCAGCCACCGTCCGCCGCATCAACAAAATTAATGTATGAATTAAACGATAAATGGCACCTGGAGTCTATATAACCATCAAGCCATATGGCCCTCTTTCTCCTCAGGTGTATAATGCTCAACTTCAACCTCCGGCTCCTCGTGGTGTGGTCTCAAGAATGCCAGCACCACCAGCCATATACCCAGCAGACACCCCACGCATGCGAACCCAATGCCGACGTAACACCCTGCTCGATACGACTTGAGAAGGTCCCCAGTGTGTTCATACACTTTCCCCTGTGCCGTAGTGGCAAAGCCGAGAGCAACAGACATGGAGTAGTTGGTCATCGTGGATACGAGGGAGGCTGCCATGCCCTGGTGCTTCTTTGGGAGCGAGTCCGAGAGCACGAGCGAGGATGCTGGGAAGGAGAGGTCCATGCCGAATGAAAGGATGATCTGGAGTGGGAAGGTCATCTGCCAGTACGTCTGGTGAACTGGAGCTGTTGATAGCATTGTGATTCCGACGAGGAATGCAACTGTAGCGAGGAAGAGAAGGATGGATGGCTTCACGATGCGGATGAATAGTCCCACTGAGATCGATGCGATGGTGCCAAACACGAGGAATGTGAGGTATGTGAGGCCCGTGTCCACTGGAGACCATTGGCGGAGATTGAGCATGAAGAGGAAGTAATAGAACAAGAACGTGGAGAATGAAGCCCAGCCGAATGCAACAGCACCAAGAGTCAGGATCGTCTGAGTGTTTCCAATCTCTTGTGGGAGAAGCGGCCACTTCACTCTCTTCTCCACGAAGAAGAACCCAACAATGCAACCAAATCCAATGATGAGTAGAACGATGACGTATGGAGAGTTCCACCCAACCTCTGGAGCCTGGTTAGTGGCGGTGTTGAAGAGGATGAGACCACAGACGCCAACGGCTGATCCGATCCAGTCCATCTTGGCCTCTGGAGGAGCGTGTCTCGATATTGGTGGGATAACGACGACAGTAAGAGCTCCCAGCACCGCCAGCATGATTGTAGTTGCGTAGAAGGCCCACTGCCAGTGGTTAAATGTTGCAGTTAGACCGGCAAAGATCGTTCCCATCGATGCACCAATCGGCGCCATGGATCCAATGATACCAAAGACGAGCGCCTTTCTCTGGCCGTTGTGATAGAGCGTACCGATGACTCCCACAGCGTTGGGAAGAGTGAACGCAATGCCGATTCCCACGAGAGCCCTCGCAAAGCAGAAGAACACGACAGAGTCTGTGTAGCCGGCGAGTCCTGTGATGAGCGACCACAGCGCAGACCAGATCGTTCCAGCAAGCATCACCTTCTTGAGGCCGTAGAGGTCGCCGATCTTGCCTGAGATGAGGATAAATGCGCCCGAAGACAGTGGGAACGAGGCCTGGAACCACACTCTGTCTGTGTTTGTCACGTTGGGGAAGGACTCGCCCAGCACGTTGAACATGGGCAGACACTGGGACGCAATCGCCTGGTTGAGCAACTGTGCCAGGCAGACTGTGGCGACGAGCCCGGCTTCGTGCCACTGCGATCTGAGCGCTGATGGTCGGGGTTCCACGTGCATCGTCTGTCTTCCGGTTCTGTGAGTTCTTTGTGTGAGAGAAAGTGGTGGAAGAGGGTGTTTCTCGGGGGACTCATCGCCTTTTTAACTCTCGATACAGCACGCGTACAGTTATGGAAGTCCGACGCCTCTTCGCGGTGGCGGTGGGGAGGAGAAGGGTCCTCTGCAGCTCCATTTTCGGACTATTTTGTATGGCAAAGTAGCTCCGATTGGCTTGAAACTTTGTATACTATCTTATTAGTCGGATTGACATAATAGTGCAAATTCTCAAACTCTTTGAAGCTCTGCAGCAGCTATAACCAGACACGGAGATACCCCACCTCTAATTCCGCCACTTGGTTCGCCGTCCCTGCTCCGGCCCATCTTTGTCCCTATTCAAGGAATCTGTTACCAGAAACATATCACTGAGGAAATATAATGACTACTAAAGAGCGACCTCGATATTAAGTAGTTTAAGTTACACCAGTGACCACACACATCTAACAATATCCTTATTACAGCGACTCTCCAGTAGTGACCACCTCGCACTCTTTGTCTTCGCTCTCCAGATCACCCTCCTCACCGAATAATTTGCTCTCCCATACATACGACATCACATGGAGGACACTTGCACAGAGACAACCCAAACCAGCAAATCCAATACCAACATACATGGCAGCCCTGTACGACCTGAGCGTATCTCCGGTGTGTTCAAACACAAGAGCCTCCGCGGTGCCAGCAAAGCCCAAGCTCACGGACATTGCATAGTTCGTCATCGTGGACACTAGCGAGGACGCCATTCCCTGGTGTCTTTTAGGTAGGCTGTCTGATAGCACGAGGGATGCTGCTGGGAATGAGATGTCCATGCCGAATGAAAGAATGACCATTTGCGCAAGAAGCATCTTGAAGTAGGTCTGCTGGACTGGTGTGCATGATAGCATCGTGATGCCGGTCAAGAACCCGGCTGTGGCGATGAAGAGGAGGTATGAAGGTCTGATTCTGCGGATGAAGATACCAACAGAGATGGCTGCGATCCAGCCAAAGATGGCAAAGGTCGTGTAGGTCAGTCCAGAGGCGATCGGGGTGTACTTCTTCAGGTTGAGAAGGAATGACCAGTAGTAGAAGACGTAGACTGAGAACGAAGCCCAACCAAGTGCAACAGCCGAGAGAATGATGAGTGTGTGGAGATTCATGACTTCACGGGGCAGAAGTGGGAACTTTGTCTTCTTCTCGATGTAGAAGAACAACGAGAGGAGAACCAGACCCAACAAGAAGAGGACGATGATGTATGCAGATCCCCATCCTATTTGTGGTGCTTGGTTCGTAGCAACGTTCAGAACAATCAGTCCGGTAACTCCAACTGTTGATCCAAGCCAATCCATCGTGGCCTCCTTTGGAGCATGTCTCTCAACATCTGGAACCACAGCATAGGCCAGCACACCCATCAAGGCAAACACGATGGCGTTAGCATAGTATGCCCACTCCCAGTGTCCAAATTGTGTAGTGATACCACCGAAAAGGCATCCCAACCAAGCACCAGTAGGCGCCATCCCGCCAATGGCACTAAAGACGAGTGCCTTCCTCTGTCCGTTGGGATACATCGTCCCAATCACACCAATGGCTGATGGGAGCACGAACGCCAGGCCAAGACCGTGCATAGCTCGACAGAAGCAGAAGAATACCACAGAGTCAGTGTATTCGCTCATTCCTGTGATTGTGGTCCATATTGTCGCCCATATCGTACCACATATCAGGACCTTTTTGAGTCTATAGAGATCTCCAAACTTGCCTGAGATGAGGATGAATGCGCCTGAAGTGAGCGGGAAGGCTGCCATGAACCAGACTTTGTCTGTGTTTGTGACGTTCGAAAACACAGTGGCAAGCTCGTTCATCATGGGAAGACATTGTGTGGAGCCTGCTTGGTTCAGAGCCTGGGCAAGACAGGCAACGGCTATCACTCCGTACTCTTGCCAGCGAGAGGTGAATCCTTCTGGACGTGGATCAGCCGTGAGCATCTTTATCCTTGGACATCTTGGATGATTTTGGAAGGAAGAAGAAACAGAGTCATGGCGTCTTTTTTTGCAGTGCACTGGGCTGCGGTGAAGAGATGAAAGGCATTTTTTCTGGCTCAAATTCATGTCCAACGGCGGCCGTGATCTTTTTTTACGCCGCCGGGGAAGGTTAACGCCGCCGGAGATAACGAGACATCGCGGCGCCGGCGTTTGCCCGGCCTTCCAAACCTTATTGTTTCGTCAATGTTTTGAGGTTTATCAGATCTACGTACTGTACTGCTCAATGAAGGACAATAGGAATGCACATGTGTCACGCGTCATAGAATTCAGCTAAATCTGGTCAATCGTCATGGATGTGGTGTTCATGTGTGGAAACGCGCACAGCCTCAGGCATACCATCATCCTTCTTCTCCTCTGTTCCAAGAACAACTGGTTCAAATCTGGACGGAGAAGATCCGCTCTCAACATCAGTAATGGTCTCCTCCTCAGCCTCGCCCAGAGACCGGTGTGGGTGGGTGTAAGCCAACACATGAAGCACCAGAGCGAGTATCACGCCCGCCGTACCAAACCCAATACCAACGTAGTTTGCGGCTCTGTACGATTTGAGCAAATCACCAGTGGCATCATATACTTTTGCCTCTGCAGTTCCAGCATACCCCAGAGAGATGGACATGGCGTAGTTGATCATCGTGGACACCAAGGATGCGGCCATGCCCTGATGCTTCTTCGGCAACACGTCTGAGAGGATCAGTGATGATGCCGGAAACGACAAGTCCATTCCAAATGAGAGAATGGCCATCTGTGCAATGGGCATGGAAAAGTATGTTTGGTTGACTGGTGTGTTGGCAAGCATTGTAATGCCGATGAAGAACCCGATGTTGGCGGCGAGAAGGATCCATGATGGCTTAACCTTGCGGATGAACAGTGCAACACTTCCAGCTGCCATATACCCAAATGTGACAAACGTACCGTATGTGGCTGCTCCCTCCAGTGGTGTGTAGTGTCTGAGGTTCAAGAGGAAGTGCCAGTAGTAGAACATGTAGATGGAGAAGGATCCCCACCCGGCCGCGACGGGAGTGAGCACGAGGAGTGTCTGCAAATTCATGACAGACTTGGGCAACAGCGGATACTTCACTTTGGTCTCGACGTAGAAGAAGGCCATAATGAGAAGGAATCCAACAATGTAAAGTGTAATCACGTATGGGTTGTCCCAACCGACCTCCGGTGCCTGATTGGATGCGAAGTTGAACAAGACCAATCCAGAAACACCAACAGCAGCTCCAATCCAATCCATGGTGACTTCAGGCTTAGCATGTCTCGGAATATCTGGAAGTGCAAAATACGCAATCAGACCCAAGATGACAAAGGCAATAGCATTAGCGTAGTATGCCCATTCCCAATGGCCAAACTGTGCAGTGAGCGCGCCAAAGACAACACCACAGGTTGCTCCCGTAGGCGCCATCGCTCCAACACAGGAGAACACGATTGCCTTCCTCTGTCCAGCTGGATAGATGGTTCCAACGGCTCCAACTGCACTGGGAAAGATATAAGCCAGTCCAACACCGTGCATGGCACGACAGATGCAGAAAAAGATGACAGAGTCGGTATACTTCGAGAGCCCACCAAGCAGGGTCCAGAGGGCAGCCCAAGCTGTGCCCCAGAGGAGAACTTTCTTGAGGCCGTACAAGTCACCGAACTTGCCCGAGATGAGGATCAGTGCGCCCGATGTGAGCGGGAAAGCACCCATGAACCAAAGCGTATCGGTGTCGGTTACGTTGGAGAAGGCCTTTGGAAAAATATTCATGGCTGGGAGGACTTGGGTCGAGCCGGCCTGGTTCAGAAGGTTGGAGAAGGCAACTACCCATACCACTGCTAGCTCGTGATACCAGGACTTGAAGACTGCTGGGCGGGGATCGAGCTGTATGAAGCCCATAGTTGAGACCTGTTGTGTGGTTGAGTGACGAAGAGATGTATGAAGGGAACGGGGCCAATCAGGCGCTGTGGATGGTGGATGAGGACTCTTTGAGTGCCACCTGGCAAGTATATGGTAACAGCAGCATCATTACGCGGAACAACAGTCTCTCAGGTGGCTTTGGGTGTGTTTTTATAGTTGTACGAGAAGACAGCAGACGCGTAAGTTGGCACCACGCGCTTTAGGAAATATTCGCGGCGCCAAACATTTGACCGGCGCTACCAGCGGTTTACGGTGTTTTACCGGGGACTAAGCTAAATCCGCCAGTTATTAAGCGATTAGAAGGGTCACAGGGCTTATTTGCGGGGCAGTGAAAGCCTCTCTTTGTGCTTCGTTGCTATAGTTGCTTCTATGCACCAAAGATCAAAGAGAGCGTGACTAATTGCTCCTCAGCATGTCCCCGCAGCTACTTCCACCTCCCCACAGCGGAACTACATCGGCTCCAAGTATCAATGTCAAAGTCCTTACCCTTTCATTTTTGCATATCCTAAAAGCTCGACATTACCAATATCACTCATAAGCGTCAGAGAGTACATACCATTAAAAGCAGATCATGCAGTGCAGTGCAAAACATCCCAAAAGAAATCAAATCAAACGTCAACAACAAAACAATGCAAAAAGTCATCCCTCTCATCTTCTTCTCACCCTCGCAGGGCGTATGTACGCGTTACCGTACTCGTTGTCGAAGTAGTCCACATCCGTGCTGAGCACGTTGGCTGCGTACACCATGTTTGCGTGCTGGCTCTGGGCGAGGTACTGCGCCATCACCTGCGATCCGTTGGTGGAGAAGGCCTGGGCCTGAGGCACAATCTGTCTCTGGAATCCATGGCCATGAACTGGGCTGGAGAAGCCTGATGGTCTTCCTGGAACGAAGGCTGGTGGGGCAAATGGTGGCTGCTTGTAATAGACTTCAGGCTGTTCACGACCGAAGTAAAGAGAGTTGAGAGAGGCGTAGGAGCTCACGCGAGAACCAACGGATGGCGTAAAGGATTGGGACTTCTTGTGTCTCCCGTTCGTGGATCTGGAGAATGGCTTGCGGTCCGATGTCTCGGAGGCGTTGCGTGAGCCCTTGAATGATGGGTTCGACTTGTTGAAGATGATCTCGCCCTCCGATGTGTCTGACGATGAGATGGAGAGGTAATCTGGAATTCCATACTCCTTGCCATTCACCTTCTTCTCCTTGCTGTGTCCATTCTCTGTTCCATTGGCCTGGGGAGCGCCAGTGGTTGTGATGCCAAATGCTCCAGCCTCCGCTTCTGTGGTGGAGTTCTCTTGTCCAACACTCTCATCATCAGCTCTCGAAGTGATGCCCATGCTTGCAAACAACTCGGCAGGTACTTCCTCCACTTCAACCGTCTGAGGCTCAATATCATTATCGTGCTCCTCCTTAGTGCCATTCTCCTTGTTGTATCTCTTCTTTCTGTTCTTTTTCTTCTTGGTCTTTGGTGGGTTACCACAACGGTCCTTACCAAACGAGATCTTGAAGTTCTTGTACTTGTCACCAAACTGTGCGTGGAACTCGTCAGCATTAGCACCATTGGCGTCATCAACAACCTTCATGGCAGTGGAGATGTTGTGGAAGTTCAAGAACACACAGCGGTTCTGCTTGAAGAAGTTCACCTGTTCAATCTCACCGAAAGTGGAGAAATCGTTGCGTAGCGTCTCCTCGTCTGGCAGCACGGCATTTGGGTTCTCAAGATCCCCCTCTCTGATACCAATGTACAAGTTTCTGGATGCACCAATAGTCACTGCGAGGGCGATTGGGTTTGGAAGTGGGCCAGAGTGCTTTCCCCAACCAACCTTGACGCGTCTTCCATGAAGCACCATTGGGTTGATGTTGGCGTTGGCGAAGAACTGAGCAGCAGCAGCGGCATCGACAAAAGTGAGGAAGGCAACCTTCTTCTCAGGAATGTACTTCACGTTCTGGAGGATTCCGCCTCTGACAACATTACAAATGTCCTCCACTTTGGTCTTTGCGTCCAGCGCTCCAAGACAGATGGTTCTGTTTCCAATGTTCTGTGTACCTCCAGCAGTGGAAGCCACGGCCATCACAGCCGCACTCTTCTGGTTCAACGCGCTGGCAATGTCCTCGTCAATGTGCTGGAACTGTTGTGGGTAGAAGTATTGCACCTGTCCAACTCCATCCTCGTCGTCTTCACGGATGTATCCAGAGTCAAAGAACCGCGTGGATCCAGTCTCGTCGTCTTCATCCGATGGGCCCTCGTCAGTCATGGACTTGGCCAGAACATCATTCTGCATCGAGCAACGATCCGTGCCGTAGAAGATCTTACATGCCTGCCACTCAGTGTTGAGCGAGAGCTGCTCCACCGCCTTGATGGCGAATGCGATGCTTGTGAAGTGGATGAATGCAAAGATCTCAACAACCTCCTCCTCGTCTCCGTTGATGGTGGACTTGTCCTCGTCGCTCTCGCGAGGCTTCTCAACACCGGCACGTGGTCTCTGCACGAGATCAATCTTCTCCACAATACCAAACTTGGAGAACTCGGTGTGGATCAGCGTCTTCGTCACGGGCTTGCCCAGAAGCTCGAGGCTTCCCACGTACACGTTACGCGTGGCTCCGTCGTTGTTGATGGCGTGTGAGATGAATGGGAGAAGCTTCTTGCAGTGCACGAAGGAGATCGTGAGGTGTAATGAGTTGATGAGCTTCTTGAAGCGGGAGAGGTATGTGAGGAGGTTGTTGTAGAAGTTGAGGCATGTGTCCATCTTGAGGAATGTGAGACAGACAGAGTTGACACCTTCTTCGGGATAGTTCTCCACCATGCGCGCTGACTCAAGGGGACCGAAGGTGATGTAGTCCAAGAACTGAGGAAGTGTCAGCTCAGTATCAACGCCCATGAGAAGAATGCAGCGAGTAGGAAGCTTTGAGAGCTGGAACGTGGAGCCTGAGAGTTGTGTTTGTGACTGGTTCGACTGCAACTGATACAGCGAGCTCGAGGATGACTGGTTCGCTGGGTTCGTGTAGAGATGTGCACTGTCCTCGGCAGATGTTGAAGAGATGTTGCGGCCAAAGTTGTGGATGTCGAATGTGGACTCATCAAGGCTCGACGTGGAGGACGAGATGGACTTGTACTTGCCCTTGAGTGGAGTCTCGACTTCGTCCTCAGGCTGTTGCTGTTGTTGTTGCTGCTGTGCCCGCTGTTGCTGCTTGAGATACTGCTGGTGCTTCAGGCCACGCTTACGTGACTCTGGCGGGAGACTGAGCTTCGGAGGCGGCGGAGCCATGATGTATGCTGGCCCTGAAGGAGTTCTCTGGTATGGGAAGTGGTGGTGGCCAGGCGATGGCAGTGGCGAGGCCACCTGGACGAAAGGTGACGACACGAGCAGTTGACGCGGGAGCAACGAGGAACCATACGCCATGTCAAAGGGCGTCTGTGGAACCGCTGACTCCGGGTACTGTGGGTAGGCCTTATAGGCTGAAGGATACTTCTGGTGGGGATGCATCTGGGCGTTGTGATGTTGTTACCGGGTTGGCGACGCGTCGAGGGTGTGAGGCAGCAGAGACTTCCGGGCGTGCTATCAGAACGAGGCGAGAGCCGGTAAGAAGCTCCGGAGCAGCTGGTTGTGAAGAGCGAGTGGGTGGGCCGGCAGAGGCTGTGAGCGAAGGACGGCGGGGCGGTGGTGCTTCTCTGCTGGGGCGCTGGTGGGCTGCTGAGGTTGCGGTTTGTTGTGTGTCTTGTTGGAAGCCCGGCAAAATGGCCTCAGATGTGCTTCGATTGTAGGGAAAACGGGAGAACTCGGGGCAGAGAGTAGCAGTGTTTCTCAGGCTGGTTTAGGCGGTGCTTATGGGCTCCAGAAGGCCGTTTAGAAGGGTGTTTCCGTGGTGAAAGGGGCAAAGAGAGACGCTCGAAACGGACCAGCTCGACATTTTAAGATTTTGTCTGGGCGGGAACAGCTTGTTCTTGTTCCAGCGCGTCGGGACTTGGGAGACTCGCGCTAACAAAGGCGGAATATTATGGGCCGTGATGGCGGGTATTAATGATGGAGAAAAGGGGTAAAAGAGCTCTTTATGTGCCCTTTGGAGCTTAGTACTGCTCTCTGGGCCACATTTTACCATACTACCGCTTTTGAGGCCCAGATCTGACAACTTTGCCGGCAAAGTTTGCACCTGCCAGATCTCCCGTTTCAGCTTCATTGTTCTGGCCGCCCTCCCCTCTGAAACTGAAAGAAACAAGGAGAAACTCCCACCGCATACTGAATCTCGCTCTGGTGCTCGTGTGTATCCACCTATGGGGACCTCTGGTGTCCTTTGAGACCTTTTATAGCTCGCTCAGTGCCCAAAACCGACAGATCCCCACCAACAAGCGAAGATCCATAGTCCCCACGACCTACAAAGGCGGCGACAACCTGGACTCCTGAACCCGCCCTCAGCCGCCAATCTTGATTCTTGAGACCAGCGAACACAGTTTACGCTGCATGCGTACACGCTAAATAATTCTCCGAGTCCCCACCAGTCAGAGAAGGAGTCTGGCGAAGAAACAAAAGCCGTCTTGTTCCCCTTCTCCAAGGCACACGCCGTTCTCCTTGAGTAGCTGTCCTCCTCTGTCCTCTGTTGTTCCCTCTTTCTTTTGTGTTTGCTGCGTAGAAACATCGCTTCCGCCCGAAAGCTGCTGTGCCGGCTCGGGTAGAGTTCCAACTTCCAAGTTCCCAGGCAGCCACGAGGCTTCTACGCCCCTTTCACCGTTGCCATAGGCCATGATCTCCGCTATGGCGAGGCTGGCAGACACAGGTGAGCGATTTACAAGCTACAACAAACAAGGCACTGAATTGGCACCCATCATAACTATCAACGGGGCTCTGAGCTTGATATTTCTTCCGTCTCTCAGGGTCCCGAGCCTCGCTCCGGTTGTTCCCGCATCCAGTTTACCTCGTTGTCTTTGTTCCGCTGTATCATACGCAGCGTGGCAGGGGGGTTAAAGGGGGCCAATTGGCCCAGAACATGGAGATCTTGGACCGTACGACCTTCTTGAGTTCGCTTTCTCTCTACCAATAATATCCAACAGTCACAGTCACAAGCCCCACGGTGTTAGGGGGTTCGGCCCAAAAATCAACAACAGCAACGTTGATTAAGCTCCACAGAGTGTCTCTCCCCGCACGCCAAGCTGTCTCACTAATCTAGTCCAGTCTAACTTCAGCACATTCGACACCGGCATTCCTCTTCTCTTTCCTCAACGCTCCTCATATGGCATTCTCGTGGACAAGCACCAAACCCTGAACGCGTCAGATCAGGAATAGCCCCTCACACAGCTTAGCAGCTCGAGTTGTGGAGTTGGTCATGGCCACGCAACGAGACGCGTCGTATCTTCGCGTCGCGTAGAGCTGTCCGTCATAAAGAAGGCATGAGGCGTGACATGTTAGCTGATATGGATAGACTGGTGTTTGTTGGTTGGGTTCTATGACATATCCAATCATTACTAAACAATTGATGCTTACCTCCTGGCCTGATCCGCTCAGCGTTGTCGGAGACCAGTGCCGTTGGTTCTCACAAGGCCATGTCCGCTACCGGAAGCCGCGGTTGAGCTTGTTCCTCATCTTCACCGCCAGAGCTTCAGCCACACACAACTTGGCAACGGTTCTAGTAGATGATGACTGGGCTCAATTGGTAGTGGAAGTGTATGTCTACAGGTATACAAGAGCCATGCCCTAACTCCTCGACAAGAAGAAGGACTCCGGCGTAGCTCCAAGGCCGTGACGGTGTGTGCTGCCTGGCAAAATGCAATGACCGATTTTTTCGCCACTCTCCCAAAGCGGTAATCCCTCTCTTCCGCGATTACTGTATTGGTCAACTTTTACGCCATTTCCGCGAAATATGGCGCATATTCGCGAACGCCTACGAAGCAGAATTACCAGAAGAGGATATTGGCGAAATGGCTTAACTCCATTTGCGCAAATTTTCGCGACATGTTGTGGGCGACTCCCCCTCGCCCCCAGTTTTTGCCCCACATCGGTGCCTTCTTCGTTTCCTCCTCTTCAACATCCCGGAACCAACAGCAACTCCTACGCCGCACACAACCTCTTCTGGGCTCTGTTAACTTGGTGGTCCTCTCTTCTCCCACTGCACATACAAAAAAAGAGCAGGGCTTCCCCGCATTCCAGGCCCCATCACCACGAGAAGAAGAAGAAGAAGATCCTCCTTCCCCGGCAACGTGACTCACCCACACTCAACAGCCATCCCACAATGAGCGAGCAGCCCGAGAAACAGCCCAAGACGAAGGTGATTCGCACGCCAGGCTCCCAGACCGAGCGAGTGGCCCAGGCCTGTGACCGATGTCGTTTGAAGAAGACGAGATGTGATGGAAAGAGACCTCAGTGCTCCCAATGCGCCGCCGTTGGGTTCGAGTGCAAAGTGTCCGACCGTCTCTCCAGAAGGGCCTTCCCGCGAGGATACACAGAGACTCTTGAGGAGCGAGTCAGAGAGCTCGAGGCTGAGAATCGAAGACTGCTGGCACTGCTGGAGATGAAGGAGGAGAGGGCAGAGCTCATGGCCAAGATCCCTGTGGAGCCTCTCAGTTCAACAAACCTCGCCACACTCGACAAGATGAACAGTAACGACGACGCAGAGCCACATCAGCACGTCCATTCAGGCCCAGGATGCTGTGCCAACTATCCACACTCAGTGCACGAGAGACCGGTGAGTATTGCTGGTTCTGTTGACCTTGACACCGGGGATCTGACGGATGATGACTCGCTCTCCTTTGCCGGTGGTGATTCCGTGTATGGCGGTTCAAACTACGGAGGCGTGACTGCAATGTACAACGACGAGTATCCACAGCGTGCGCATCCGATCTCATTTGAACAGGCACAGGCTCCAGGACTGTCCGCTGCTGCCTCTTTGGCCAGACTCAAGAGTGCCAAACTCGTCGGTAACGCAAACGGACTTGCTACCCTTGTTGCCATGTCCGTGCCACGTTCCACTGAGGAGACTCTCTTCGTCCCAAGTTTGCTGAGCAAGATTGGTGAAGTTCATGGCCTTGATAGTGTTGCTTGCCTCACTACCGCATCCACCATTGCATCCTTGAAGGAGACGCCAAAACCATCCGCCGCAATGCAGAATCCCACAAACATCTCCCTCTCATCCATCGACTTTAGCAAGATCTCCCCTCCAGAATCACAACTCTTCTTCGCCTCGCTCTCCCTCCCATCACGCATCCAGCTCGATCAGCTCGTCACGGTGTTCTTCCAACGGTGGGGGCCTACTCTGCCTATCGTGGACCAGGGCGCATTCCTCGCACAATACGCTGCGCTGTGTAAGTCAGCAGAGAGTCGCTTCATCGACAATGCAATGCTTGGAAGAGAGAGATTTGGCGCAGTGCTCGTGCTCGTCGCACAGTTGGCTCTGCTTGCACAGCCTGAACCGGAGGAAGGTCCGCGTCCGGATGGTGAGTTGATGATGAAGTTTGATGCCTTGATTCGACAGCTCGTGGGCTCTTCTTTGGCCTCAGCTTGTTCTATCCAGTCACTCCAATTATTGTCACTGGCATTGTTGTACGCCTTGCACACTGGTGATGTTGCCTCGAGTTATTCGCTCCGTGGAAGAGTCGCTACGATGGCACAACAGTTGAGATTACATCGTTGTCCCTCTGCTGTCTTGGGAAACTCTGGATCTACCGTCTCCACGGCACAACAAGGTGAGAGACGTGTCTTGTTTTGGTGTGTCTATACCCTGGATGCCTTCTCTTCGTTGCAGTTGGGTGTTCCCCGCTTATTCAAGGACACGGAGATTGAGTGTGCCTTGCCTACTGGTGATGACTCTGCTGCTTCCGAGGGCGTCAATGTTGTGCTCGTGAACAACAACAAGGTTTCATTGGTTGGTAAGGTGTCCAACTTGTCCTTGGCTGTGATGAGATACTCCACTGTCTTGGGAAATATCCTGGACTTTGTCTTCCAGCGTCATCCATCTTTGTCCAACGAGTCATCCACAACTGGAATGCTACATAAGCACACTTTGGTTCATGAAGGTTTGCTGGATTCTTGGAGACGTGAACTTCCACCATCACTTCGCTTTGAGCTCGATGTCAATGGTCTTCCTCGCAAGGCTGGTTCCCAGCTCGATCAACACACAAACACACAGATCCTCGTGCTGCTGTACTACACCTCCAAACTTCTGATCCACCTCCCAGTCATTGCCTCGGAGATTGGAAAGCGTGTTTCTCCAGGATCAAATGCAACACCAGGCTCAGCATCCCACATTGTCGTCCAGCAGTGCTCCATGGCCATCCTTACCATTCTCGCCACACTCACCGCCGTGCCTGTCCCACTCAACGTCCCACGCACAAAGACAAGGCTCACGCTCCTGTGTGCCAAGGGTGCACTGGAGTACACGAGGGGCGGTGCGCTGTTCCAAGAGAGCAAACAGGTTATCCAGGCCTCGGTGGCCGAGCTCAGGGCACACAACGGCGGAGACCTTCCAGGATCACTGTCGACACACTGCATTGATTGGCTCGAGAAGGCAGTGGATGCTATCCTGTCACAACCAGGCACGGTGAAACGCTCTGGTTCAGTGTCCGAACGCAGGGCAAGAACAGCATCTGTGTCGAAGAGCGCAGTGAAGCCATCACCTCTGCAGAACGAGAAGAGCAACGGTGCTGCTGCTGGTGGCGACGAGATTGAACAGATGCTCTCACAGTTGACTGCACCTCCAATCGTGGCCATGGACTCCATTGCACAACAACGAGGTGCACCTGCTCGTCGCACGTCTCTGTCACACAAGACTCCACCTGACTCTATGCCTCATTCCACCAATGGCTTCAAGGCGCCGGTGTCTGACGTGTCGCTGGACGAGAACATCGAGCTGGACTTTGCTGCTGATGGCTCTCTGGCTCTTGCTCCATGGCTCGACCTGGACATTGACATCCAGGAGCTGGGCAGATACGGAGAAGAGCTGGAGATGTCCCGTTCGCCGGTGTCCAGTGTCAACGGTGGTGGTAGTGCCAATGGCGAGGCCGTGTTTGGGAACTTTGGGTTCGGCGCTACTGAGGACAAGAAGAAGATGTCGCTGTTTGACTGGCAGAACAGCATGTAATTGATGATGAATTCTCGTGTGTTTTTTAAAGGTGATTGCCCCCAGTAGAAGTGTAAACACGAAACATCAAAAGTGGACGCGTCAGATCGATCGCGACTGGTGGAAAAAGATCTCAACACCACAGCCAAAACAGCCACCGAGTCCACAGCCTGAGCACCCCGCCTGTGAAACTAGCACCCGTCCACCAGCAATGTTGGGCTTTCTCCGCCGTCCCCGGGACTCGTACAATAAGAAGACTGACCTCCCGATGTATGTGCCGTCTTTTTCCGCGTGCTGAGACGCGCTCTGGACCACGAGGAGCCCCACTAACAGCAACGACAGGACCGTGGACTTCAAGCCACGCAGGAGCGTCAGTAACAAGACCAAATACACCAAGTGGGGCGTATACGGCGTGCTCATAGTGGTGGTGTTATACCTGCTCTCCTTCCTCAGGGGCTCGGGCTCGCAAGAATCCAACACAGACGAGGAATACCGCCAGTACACGCAGTCATCGTCATCGTCCAAGCGAATCGACTACGAGAAGCTCGCCAAGTTCGACGAGGGCGTGGAGAAGTATTTGATTGATCACGATGGCATTGTCAGAGAATCTCCAGAGTTCAAGGAGCTACAGCAGGAAATTGACGACCTCTATCACTCGTCCGTCGACTACTACGACCTCAACGACTACGAAGGATCGCCGGATGGAGCCACCAACGGCGACCACATCTTGCTCTGTGTGCCACTCAGAAACGCCGAGTCCGTGCTCCCACTCATGTTCAAACACATGATGAACTTGACATACCCACACGAGCTCATTGACATTGCCTTCCTCGTCTCAGACTGCTCCCCTGACGACCGCACATTGGAGGCTGTATTCGACTACTCGAGGGCCCTCCAGCATGGCAACTTGTCTAAGGTGCTCGAGCAGGAGGAGAGCGAGGACAGGGTCCTCAGAGGCACGAGCCAGACACACCTGGCATACATGGACCCAAACTACATCGAGAGACGCGACAAGGCGTTCTCCCCACCCTACCACAAGGACTACGACGCGCCGTTCAGATCCGTCCAGATCTTCAAGAAGGACTTTGGGCAGGTGATTGGGCAGGGATTCTCGGACAGACACGACGTCAAAGTCCAGGGAATCAGAAGAAAGCTCATGGGCCGCGCGAGAAACTGGCTCACGGCGAATGCACTCAAGCCATACCATTCCTGGGTGTACTGGCGTGACGTGGACATTGAGCTCATGCCCGGCGATATCATCCAGTTCATGATGAAGTTCAACTTTGACGTGATGGTGCCGAACGTGTGGAGACCACTGCCTGAGTTCTTGGGGAACGAGCAGGCGTACGATCTCAACTCGTGGATGGAGTCCGAACAGGGTCTTGAGTTGGCCAGAAAACTGGGCGAGGATGATGTCATCGTTGAGGGATACCAGGAGTATCCGACGTGGAGAGTACATCTTGGATACATCAGAAACCCGGAGGGTCGTCAGGATGAAGTTGTCGATTTGGATGGTGTGGGTGGTGTCTCCATTTTGGCAAAGGCCAAGATCTTCAGACAAGGTGTCCACTTCCCGGCATTCACGTTCCTCAACCACGCAGAGACAGAGGCCTTCGGTAAGTTGGCAAAGAAGATGGGATTCAGAGTTGGAGGATTGCCTCATTATACCATTTGGCACATCTACGAG
Source organism: Petasospora xylosilytica (assembly GCA_003708285.2). Classification (NCBI taxonomy): domain Eukaryota; kingdom Fungi; phylum Ascomycota; class Saccharomycetes; order Phaffomycetales; family Wickerhamomycetaceae; genus Petasospora; species Petasospora xylosilytica. Next base: position 202,268 of record PPNT02000011.1, on the reverse strand, counting down.
CCAAGTGAAGATGATCTCCAGGAAATTGCTAGAAAAGAGAGCAAGAGAAGACGCCAGAAGACTGCACAGGAGAGGTTGAACAAGAAGAAACAAAAAGCAGCTAAGGCCGCTTGATTTCATACATCAGTTTCAGCATATTCATCATATCCTTGCACAAAAACATGTCACTTGCTACGTTTATTCATCATATGGTCTCTTGATTGTTCTAGGTCAGTTATGCACTTGGTTTTGTATTTCGTTAAACAGCTACTGTAGTGGGACATGAACGTTACCTTCGTGATTCGATTATTAAAAAAACAAGTGTACATACATAGGAATATCAGTTATAGCACTGGTATAATAGCATCATTCGTCATCGTCGTTATCGAGATCTTTCATCAGTTCTGCAGCGAAATCATCGTCATCATCTTCATCATCTTCATCATCATCCTCCTCCTCCTCCTCTCCATCCGCGACTCGGCGTCTCTTGTAATCATCATCGTCATCATCATCGAAGGAACGTTTGTTACCGTTGCCCTCAGCTTCAGAATCACTGTCCGATGACAAGAACTCCTCGTCTTCCTCGTCCTCCTCGTTCAACCAGTTCATATCACCACCGAGCAGATCGTCATCGTTGTTCTGTTCCGTTGATGGAACAAACACGGGATCCGCCTCTGGACTCTGTGACTTCTCAAGAGCAGCCTTGTACTTCTCCACCTCTTCCTCTGGAAGTGACTTGTCGTGGTCAAACTCAACCTCATATATCGACGTGTCCGTTGATCTCCAGTTCGTCATGCAATCAAAGAGCCAGTCTGGATGCATGATCTTACACTCTGGAACCAAGGCCTTGGCCATCTTCGCCTTGTATGTGTAGGGGTTCTTAGCAATGACATGTGTTGTCTCCATTGACACCTCTGAGCTCACCTCAGCACCAAATGACTTGACCCAGATGACAATGCTCTCGTTGTTGATGTTTGCTCCGAGTGGAAGAAGTCCAGAGAACACAAAATTCATTCCCTTGAATATTTGCCTCTTCATCTCTGGGAGGATTTTCTTGATGGTTGGAGGTTTCTCTGGGGTCTTCTCCAATGATGTGTAGAATTCTTGATGGATCTTCAGAAGCGCCTTCTCCAAACCCTTGAGGTCGTCATCATCGTCATACAACAGACGTTCGTGGTGTGAAGCCAGATCGTCCAAGTTCTTCTGCAATTTGGCCATTGGTCTCTCTTCCTCTTGTGCTTCAAGGGATGCCTCTCTTTCTGACGTTCTCTCGGCCATGATACGTGCACTCTGTTCTTCGGATAATGTAACTTCTCCATCCTGTCTCTCTTCTTCTTCACTGCCGTTGCTGTCCTCGTTCTTCTGTGATTCAATAAGCTTCTCTTCAAGCTGTGCGATGGATCCTCTTCTCTTTGATGGTCCGAGAAGTGCCTTCTGCTTCGGCAGGAAGTTGGAGTTGATATCACCAATACCGACGAAGAAGTCAAATGGAACAACCTTGACGAGATGTTCACTCCAGTTCCACACATCGCCCCTATCATCAATGATTACCACCATCGAGGTGTCAGTTGGGAACAATCTCTCAAGAGACTTCTGTGTCATGGATCCAGACTCGTCTCGGGACAGGATTCTGTCGCCAAAGTACCTCCCATCGGGGTCAATGCACGTGGCAATGGACTTGGCGTACGCCCTCGTTCCCATCGTGTAGATGTGGAGCTCGTACTTCTGAGTAACGTTCTCAAGGAACTTCTCCAACCCAGGTCTCAACTTGACGTAGTACTTTCTCTTGTAGAGTTGTGGTTTCTGGCCCTTGAAGGGAGGCATGAAATGTTCTTCTTCAAGCTCGAACGTCTTGACATCCTTGAGTGAGGGATAGTTCGGGTTTGACTCGTCCTTCATCCACTCTCCAATCGTTGGATCAACAGTGGCATGGATGACGGTCTGGTCCAAGTCGACCACCAAGATCAATTTCTTCTCGGCCATCAAACTCTTCTGCCACTTCTCCTCCACCTTCTCGGCCTCATCCTTGGACACCTTGAGATTGCTTGTTCCGTGTGACATGGAGATCGGGGCCCTGTCCTCGTACTTGTATCCCGAGTAGTCCGTCTCCTCATCCAGGCTCTTTCCACAGAGAGCACACAGGCCGCCGTACTGGATCGTGTGTGTACACGGCTCGAGCACCTTGGCCACCGCCTGGTCTGCACTGAGCACCTCGTCGCCCTTCGCCACCAGCAGCTCCTCCACGACGCCGTCGATTGGCGACTCGAAGGTGCCCACCAGGTCCACACGCACCTTCGTGGGCTTGAAGTGCCGCTCCTCTCCTTCTCCCTCTTCCTCCTCTTCAGCAGAGCCCGGCGCGTCCTGGAACTCCCAATACGTGTAGGTCAGCAGCGGGTCGTGCTTGCTTACTTGCTGGCCCTTGTGCGCGTGGATGGCGGAGATCTTGACCGGGTACGACGCTGATTCCGGTAGTTTCAGTGGTGTCGCAGAAGACATTGGTGATCTGTTATTGGTCTTGTTTCGATGCTTTTGGATGCTTAATCCGTAGATAACAGAGGGGCGAGGGCGGCGTTTGTTGTGCTTTTTTGGTGGTGGCTGGCGTGGCCCGCGAAACCTTGCTGTTGCTATGGTGATGGAACCGGGCCCTACTTTAGTACTACTGCGAAGTTGGAGAAAAGTCATTACGTTTCGTCATTAAAGGCTCACACGACATCGTCGAACATGATCTCGTCCTCGTCCTCGTCCTCATCATTGGCATGGACCATCAGCTGTGGGTCCGTGAACATCTCTGTGTTGGCGGCAGGCGCGTCCTTGGCTGGCTCAGCACTCATCAGCTCCACATCTGACTCGGTGCCCTTGTCCTCAACAACTTTCTCACGGCTGACGAGCTCCATGCTGGAGTCACCGTTCCCATCCATCTTGATGACGTCGTTATCAGTGTTGCCGAAGTTCTCAAAGTTCTCGAAGTTGTCAAAGTTGTCAAAGGTCTCGAAGTTATCAAAGTTGGCATTGGCCAGCTCCTCTTCTCTCTTCTTGCGTAGCTCCTCCCTCTTCTTTTCAGCTTCCAATCTCAGAATCTTACGTCTCTCCTCTCTCTTCTCCTTCTGTTTCCGTAGTGCCTTGAATGTGTGAAGTGTCTTTTTGAACTTCTTTTCCAAGTAGTCTGATGGCTGAGTGCCAGTGTAGTCCTCGTCATTATCTCCATATGGCGAGAGATACTTGACAATCTCACGGAGTTCACTGTCCTTCTCCAGCAAACGCCTTTGCTCCTCTTTCTTTTCCTTCTTCTTCTGCATGAACTCCGCTCTGGCCTTCGCATAGCGAACAATGTCGAAACCCTTCTGGTTGAATGCGAAAATGTCATACTTCTCCTCTTCACCAACCACAGCCTCAGCATCGGCCTTCTCAGGGTGTTCAGATCCAAAGAGCATCTCCTCGTCTTCAATGTCTTCATCAACAACTTTTGTTGCCTGCGAAATGCGGTCCAACGCCTTCTCGGCAAGCTTACTCTCCTCGTGCACCTTTGCGCGGACAACTTTCTGGTCCGAGATTCGATCCGTGAACTTTGGAGTCTTTCTGTATGTGTGGTCTGGTGGGATCTGAGGCAACCAATGAAGGAAGGCGGCACTTCCCTTGTTCGTTGGAGGCACGAGTTTGATTATTCCTTCGTCTTGTGTGAAGAATACTGCTGCTGGGTTCTCCGGTTCTGGCTCGCTCAATTGTCGTTGTTCCAGTTGTGTCTGTTCAGCCAGCTTCTCGAGCGCCTCCTTCTTTTCAATAATCTCCTTCGATAATTTCTTCGTCTTGAGAAACTCCTCTTCTAGCTCTCCAGTCCCGATATTACAATCCTTCAGTAGCAATCGAAGGTCCTTCGGTGAGGCCTTCGTTCGCCTCTGAGTCTGGGTCACCTTCTGCAAATCAGACAAAAGTGTGTCCAAATGCAGCTCCATCAGGTCAAAGATGTACTCCAGCGCATTGTGTGTAAATGGGATCCCCATGCTGTGTAGATGGAGTGCAATGGACCTCTGTGCAATCAACTCCATGGCGGAGAGGCCTTCTTCTCGTTTCCTCTCCGTCAGCTCAACGAGCCCCTCCGTGGTGCGTGGTCTGGGCACGGCCTCCACTTTGGGTTTTGTGGTGGACGCAGAGGTCTCCTGAGGTGGAACCTCTGTGTCTGGCATTGGATCTGGGATGGATTGTTAGTCCGGTGTGGCTGCTTCAAAGAGAAGAACCTGGTTTGTTTATGAAGCTCTCCGAAAGCTCAAATCGGACGGCTCGGTCGTTGTCGCGAAAATTCAAAATCATCCAGACACCACATTATACATCCAATCGATGGGCTTTGAAAACACTTCTGTGCTATCTACATAGGTACTAAGACCAATTATACTGACATTAAGATGATATAGCTAGCTGTAGACTGTAGCACGCATTACCCACAAACTCTCCTCAGATACCGTTCAACAAGTTCTCAACGGCACCAGGAACACTGCCACCGCTTCTTCTCAAGGCACGCACGTTGCTCTCGAAGTCCATAAAACCCATGTCGTTCAACTGTCTCAACTGATCAGCGTATCTCTCCTCTGGTGGAGTGTTGTCCACTGGGGCTGTAGCAGCGCCGGATCCCATCCCCATCGAGGCAAGCATGTTCTGCATCATGGCTGGGTCAATCTGGGGAAGACCTCCAGCAGAAGCACCGCCCTGGGCTGGTGGGGCAAACATGGCGAATGGGTTAGCTGCGCCGGCTCCGCCTGGGAACATGGATGCAAATGGGTTAGCTGCAGCGTCTGTGTTGGTGGATCCCGTAGTGGCGCCAGTAGTGGATGATGTTGTTGGGTTGGCAGAAGCGGACTCATCGTCATTGGCAGATCCCGGAGCTGGGAAGGCATTAGCACCAGCTCCTCTTCCACCCATGTCTCCCATGCCACCAAACATGCCCTGCATTTCCCTCATCTGTCTGAGCATCTGTGGGTTGGTCATCATGTTTCTGAAGAAGTCACTCTGCAAGATCTCGCGGGCCCTAGGACCCATTGCTCTGAGCTGAGGGGACTGCTGGATCAAGAAGTCGAGCATCTGCGGGTTGCGCAACATCTCGTTCAACTGCTGTTGCACCTGTGGGTTGTCCATCATGCGCTCCATGTCTGCCGGGTCTGGTAGTTGCATTCCGCCGTCTGGGCCAAACATCGACGCGGACGGGAGCTGGGCGTACCCGGCATAGCGCGCACCAGTGAGGTCGGCAAGAGGGTTAAAGGAGCCCTGGCCGGCTGCGATGTTGGATGGGACCTGAGCGTTTGATCTCGATGGTGATGTTGTTGACGTGCCAGCGCCTGTGGCGGAAGCGGCGGGGGTGGCCTCGGTGGTTGTGGAGGATGGGGCTGACTGTGTCGTTCTGTTCTTCACGAGGTGCACTGTGTTTCCATCCTTGATCTTGTATGACTCGACAGTCTCTGTGTCTTTGAGCACACGGCCAGAGTAGATCAAACGTTGTGAGGAGGCTGGGATCGGAGCCACGGAGGCAATCAGCTCCTTGAGCTCTGCAACGGTGGCCGAAAGAGCGACTTTGACCTGGTACTTTCCGTCTGCTGTGGTCCTGGTAGTATCAATATTAGTTACTGCTCATTTGTATTCAACCTTCTCGTGCCGCCAGTGTGGATGGGGCATAGCCGCCCACCTCCGCCTCCGCCTCCTCCAATCTCACCCAACGTGTCCAAACGCGCCGGGAATGATCCAACACCATCCACACTTTGAATTTTGGCAAAAAAATTGCGCTAGTCGGATACTCACTTGATGTTCACTGAGATTTCACCGGAATCAGACATTGTTACGGGCTGTAATGTGCTTGTTTCGTCCGTGGAGTCCGTATCTTTCCCCGTCCCGTTCTGGTGGCGACGAGTTGATTTCCAGAATCCTCGCGCAAGACCATGGTGTGCGGATGTTTGTGCACGTGACTGTGGTTGTGAGCCCTGCGACTTTGATTATAGAGGGTGCTTTAGATGCGCTACAAGTGAGAGTTATCGTGCAAATTCAACGTGGATGAAAACTTTTTAGTGAATATATGAGCAAATAATCAGCAATTGTCTGACCCCAATCAGATCACAATCACAGGAATGGTCAACTGGAGGGTATTCTTCATGAGCACACCAAACTCCGCTGACTCACCAGCTCCGGCAGCGGTCTTATCTTTGGACGTGGCGAATCCGAGCAACTCGCCGAACGATCTCTTTCTTGGAGTCTCTTCTTGAACGGACTTCTCACCCTGGTCGAATATCAGCTTCACGTCAAGACAGTAGATGTTCTGCATGTGGCATGTGTGGAAGGTGCTCTGCAACACGTCGTCCTTGACCAATGATGGCAGTGTAATCTCAGCCTGCTTGACATAACACCCATGGTCGTTATAGTCAGGTCTCCATTCCTCTCTGTTAAGCGTTGAGACTTCTGAGAATACTGTCTGGATCTTCTGGATGAGCGTAGTGGACCCGTTGGACTTCTTGACGGAGAAGGGAACGTTGTTTCCAGGTAAGTGGCTGTACATGGCCTGGCCTGGGATGCAATGTGTTGACTGGACGGTGTACTGATTGAGTTCAACCGATGCTGTGATTGTAGGAAGTGCCTGCTCAGAAGATGGGATGTAGCGGAGGTCGATTGGGAATGACGTTCTCGAGTTCGGGAAGACTGGGGAAGGTAGCAATGAAGACACTGTGATCGAGCCTGTATTAGCGGTCTCGTCGAGTTTCTTCAAGTTGATGGACTTGGTAATGCATAGCTCATGAGAAGAGTTCACATCACCGATGTTGTAGTATGATGCAATGTCGAGTGGCGTCTGTGTGATGTTCGTTGGAAGTGGAACGAAGTCGGACTTGACTTTGACCTCTAATGATCTGGCAAACACGACGTATGGTCTGTCCAAGCCCTTGATGTTTTGCTTGACACGGCACATCAGTGTATAGTAGTTGGCAAACTTGTTCCATGTGAGACTCTTGAGCTTCTCCATGGATACCGTGTTGGATGGCTTCAGTCCAGCAACCTCGGTGGGATGGAAGGACTCGCCACATAGCTGTGGGCAGCCGTAGGAAGGTGCAAGTCTTCTGTGTAGTAGGTGCCCATTGACACATGTGTCCTCCAAATGCTCGTGGGGTATCGTGAAGGAGAAGGGGAAGGAGCATGACTCAAACGGATGCTTGTCTGGATTCGTAGCAAATTCGGGAAAACTCTCTAGCGGAGGGTTATCTTCCATAGAGAAGAAGAGGGCATCCTGGCCCAATGCAGTCTGGAAGTGACTCTCGAACTTGATCTCGAGATCGTTGAAGTAGATGTCTCTGATGACCTTGTTCTCCTTGGTCTTGAAGAGAACGAACTCTCCCTCAATGAGGTCTCCGGGCGAGAACACGTGGTCCTCGTGGTGGTTCTTCAATCTGAGCTCGGCACGCACATACTTGAGGGTACTTTTGGATGGCTTGCGGGCCGCTGTGACCTCGAGGATTCTGGCGTTGAAGTTGAAGCTTGGAATACGGACGGGTTGATCGAGTGTCATTGTTCTGTTGGATCTCCGGTTGGATCGGGGCCGGTGGCGATTGGTGGTGGAGGAATGCTGAGAGGGGCTCTGTCGGTGTGGTGAAGAACGGGAAAGATGCCTGTATTTATAGACAGCACCAGAGTCCCATGAGGCACCAGTTGGCCTATGTGTTGATCAGGAAGAAGTTATTGCATGAATATTTTTGCGGCCGAGGTCTCGGGGAAGACGCGGCAGTGCGCGGGAAGCTACAGTTTGAACTGGAGGGCCGGCTCAGCTCGACCGGCGCCATCAGCAGCGATCGATCTGGATTCTGGACTCCGCTTCTTTGCTGTGTTGGTGGGCACTATTGGGCTGAAATTAGTATAAATTTGGTGACTGATTGGCCTGTGTCAAGTCTCACAAACCCCTCTGACTCTGCGCTCCAGGGACCTCAAGTTGCCCCCGTGTTGCCCATCTCCCCAGCGTAGTAGGGGACCAGCGATGCGTCATGTTCAGTCCTCCAGAGTCACCGCTGAACGAGCCCTAGCCCCGCCGGTGGCAAAAAACGCATACACAACTGCACAGTGGCTCCCAGATGGAACAGCCGCCTTCCGTTCTGGGATGTGTCATTGCGGATCCGGAAGTTTGCCCAATTTGTTGCCAAAACATGGGTGACACATCGGTGGCAAAACGCGAGTGCGGAGACGCGCAACGCGCCCATTAACGCGTACACCCTCTCTCTGCGATGTTATGGAAACTGGATTCTCAGTATCAATTGGCCCCAATTGAGGTCGTGATAACCTCCGCTGAAACACCAATGGCCAGACGCTCCCTGTTGCGCTACAAGGCCTCGCCCACCGCTGATGCTCCACCGGGCTTACTCGGTCCTGCTGGTCGCGCTCCCCGCGTACAAACGACGCGTCTCTTGAGCCGAGTAAGTCCGTGCGCCCCATCAACAGGCCGCTACGAAAAGTAACCAGGCTCACTCTTTGCACTGTACCTCCATCGCTAATTGGGGCTAAACGAGCACCAATCATATTCAGGGGTGTTTTTGGATCCTTGACAGCTGGCCCTCTTTAGTATACACCCCCGCGTTAAAATCCACTAACACCGCCATCGGCCATACAGTTCTCACGCGCTCCATTAACTCCGCAAGTGGCAAGGGCCAACTACACGCGTCCGAGTCTCGCAAAACAACAATATTCATTACAAAAGAACACACATAAACGCACTACTTGGGTGTCAAGTCCCTCTGCTCGCTGGCCTCCAGCATCTGGACGTATCGCTGGTTGGTGTCGTAGCTGGAATTGTTCAACAGCAGTTGCTTCAAGTCGCTGTATCTCACCTGGACAGTGCGGTCCTCTCCCTCAAGTGACTGAACAGTGTACTGTGCTGCCACCTCGCTTGCTCCTAAACGAGCATCAGGGGCTCTCGTATGGTCCTGTGATGACCCCTGGCTCTGGTCCGAAGCGTACGCCATGGCCTCCATCCCTGGGATTGGGTGGTGTTGCTGAGAGTTGGCAGCGTGTAACAGCATCGCCTCCAGCGCAGCATCGGTGGACTTGTTGGGCAGCAACGCAGGAAAGATCGGTACCTGGGCTTGAGATGGAACACCCTGGGCCAGTTCGTCTTCCTTCTTGGAGTTCTTCTTGCGGCCAGAGCCTGCCTTTCGACCATCCGCGAGCGTCTTGCTGATGGAGCCCTTCTTGCGGCCAGACCCTGGCTTACGGCCCTCGGCTAACGTCTTGGCCTTTCCTGGCTTGCGTCCACTGCCTGGTTTACGGCCCTGTGCAAGCGTCTTTGCCATCTTGAGAGTGTTGTGGTTGTGAAGAGAGTGAGCGGTTTGTTTTGTTTTGAGATACGCGTGTGTTGATGTTGTTGATGACGCGCGAAGCTGGAGAGACGTGTTGAGATGGAGAAAGAGCACAAACTGTGAGAATGCGATGAGCCTGCTCGTATGAAACAATCTTCAGCTCTCTTTGGGATCTCTATGAGTCTTGATAAGTTCAATCACAACTACATGGTCTCTCTGTTTTTTTTCTTTTTTTTGCGCAGCTTTTTTTTTTCTTTGCGTCGTGGCCCTTTCAAAAAAATTCGCGAACTCTTCTGACAGCAAGCGCGCCTGTGTACGCGTCTGTGTTCTTCTTGCTCTCTCTTATGAAGTTGATGATGAGCTTGTTGTTGGAGCTATATGGTTCGTTCTACCTTTGCCGAAATAGACTTTAGTATTTCTGGCAACAGATCCGCATAGCCACAGGTCTTACAGCATTACTGTGTATGAGACCCTTCCCTTCGTCATACTCTCCCCTCTCCCATTTCGGGCTCTGGAGCTCCATCAAGTGCCCGACACCACCCTTGGTCTAGACTTTAGCAACCATGGCTGTTAATTGTTAATAAGGTCAGAGGGCGGATATTCACTGTTCAGGTCATGGTGAATCCACAAAGCGGATGATCTGCTGATATTTGGCGCTCACGACCGCAGCACTCTCGAGTCTCCGCTCATCGCCATCCGCCTAGCTTCCTGGCCTCCAAGTTATTGTGACTCAACTACCGAGCTGCGGAGGCCGTTCGTAACCGCCCTCATGTGAGCAAGTGCAATTCCCCGCCAATTTACTGCTCGTTAAATCGGAGATACCTGTGCCTACCGCCTGTTCAGTATATTGTTCCTTTTTCTGGTGGAGACCAAGCTTCATGAGTCACCAAGTAAGGCCGAACCTGAGCTAGCAACGGGACGGTGGACCCCGGCTTATTCGGCAACGACAAAGCTTACAATGCTCTCATTGAATGAATCATCGTTTGGTTATCGATGAAAGCGTGCTCTTCTATTGTTTCCCAATGCTTTGGTGTATCTTTGCCCCATGCTGAAAACTACGCTAATGTGAACCCCGTGCTGAGATATACGCGCGAGATCCCAGATAAGAAGCGTTGGAAAGTACGACATCGGAAAAGGTCACTGACCGCTTACCATGCTCTCCGCCGAGTATAAACAGCCGGTTGGATCCCCTCCGTAAGAGATATGGACATCACTGAGCATGATAGTCTCACCACGCCCGACGTCGTCCCCGTGATATCTCTTGGAGAGATGGCCTCGACTCCCAAAGGATCCGCTCCTGAGCTCCATCCATCACGCACAATCAACGACGAGGTGTGGTACGACGTTCTCCCCTCCTTCGAGCTCCATCGCTCCGTCTATGATCTTGACTCGGCACAGGCTCTCAGAGAAGCCCGAGAGTCCGGACAACCTCCAGAGTACTCTGTCCCGGCTCCGTCTCTGGCGCCATCACTCACCACCGGCGCTTCATCATCATGGAGCTCACCACTCACGTACTATGCCGAAGCACCTGAGTCACACGTCATCGAGAGAACGCACTACCTTCCACGAGTCAAGCAGGACGGCGTCTCCGTTGAGATCCACGTCACCAAGACGGTCCCGAACCCACAAGGCACCACGGCCGAGATGTCGTTGCTGAAGGAGTATACCTCTGGGGATGTCATCCATGGGTATGCTATCATCTCTAACGAGTCTGGAATCGACGTACCCTTCCACATGTTCTATGTGACGCTCAATGGTGCTGTGTCTATCGTGGATAGGGGCGAGAAGAGGGCATATGTGAGGAGATTCCTCAGCATGATTGATCTCGCTGCATCCTACTCTCGGTCTTCAATCGTTCCTTCGTCCAACGTCAACTTCACTCCAGGAGATATTGATAATGAGGGATGTGTACTTGGTATCTGTGGAGAGAAGGTACTCAAGAGTGGCGGGAGATATAAGACCTTCTTCACTTTCAAGGTCCCCTACAACTTGTTGGACAATGCTTGTCGCCATGAGAATGACCTGCACACATTCTTGCCCCCTTCGTTTGGTCTGGATCGATACTCTAAAAGTGGGGCACCCAGACTTGAGATTGATGAGAATCTGGGGTATGGAACTACAGGGACGCTTGGAGGAAAGATTCTCACGAAGGATTTTGCTGATGATGGAATGAGCGTCAGCTACAGCATCAATGCCACTTTGATTGGATTGAACCATGACTTGAAAGATGATAAGGGCGCGCCCCAGTTACATGTCATGAGTGAGCGTGAGTATGCATTGAGGTTTATTCCGTATGGATTCATTGTCTCTTGGAGATGCTCTGGCCTCAGTGATATTAGAGGACTGAAAAATCACGTTGAGAGCTGTTTGAAGAATGCTGAGAAGTCTCTGAAGGGAGACGTGACAGAGGCTGTCCATGAGGATGAAGACGACAAACTGCGATTGAAGGAACAGCTGAGCCCGAGACCTGTCACTTCTCGTCGCTCTACGAGATTGAGCATTGCATTGGAGGAGGACGAGATGGCTGATCTGTCTCATGTTGAGAAATACATCACATACAGTCCATCTCAGAGGAAAGGTTTGTTCAACAAGAAGTCCTCCGGTACACCAGGTGTCATCAAGCTTCACACACAAATTCCAAAAAATGGCCTCCCATATGTGTCACCGCCAATGATCTACAAGACCAACTGTGCCATCTCCAAAGCTCATGGGCCACGGATCAAAGACAGTGATGAGATGCACAGAATTCTTTCCCATACACACAACGAGATTTTGAACCTTTTGGAGTTTGATCTGACATTTACACCATCTGATCTCAACAATGGTTCCCCAGTTCCACCAGTGATTGATACGGTCTCCATCAATCTCGTGGTGATCAACGTCTCCTCCAAGTCCTCGATACCCGTGAGACTCTCCTCCGACCTCTTCTTTGATGATGGTGTGTTGTTCGAACATGTTAAGGCGGATTTCAATGCCTACTCCGACAGACTTGATGCCTTGAAGGCCCTGTTTGAGGGTTCCGGTGAGGATGTGGAGAACAACGTTGACAGATTCACGATGGAGGACATCAACTCGATGAAGACGCTCACGAGGTCTGTGTCAACTCACGAGATATTTGATTGTTGGCTTGATAAGAAGGCTTCTAAGGAATGGGTGAACTCGGGTAATACGTGGATCAGACACGTGGCTGTTGGTATGGAGATGAAGGATGATGTACATGAGTTGACTCTGGTGCCAAACTTTCAGACATGTCTCCTCGCTCGCCTTTATTGCCTTGAGATTGGGTTTAAATTCAAAGGATCCGCACATGTTGAGAAGATGATGGTTCCTGCTCGATTCAGACAGCTGGATAGTGTATAGACCCGTAAGTTGTATACATGGTTTCCTACTTTGCGGACTAGTCTTGAGCTGCGCTGTCGACTATCAATGCATCACCATCTCCAATTGGGGAAAGACCAGGAGCCGTTAAACGATGAGCGGTAAGTTGTAAGTTACTAAGTTGGTTGAGGCTCATAGGAGGGATCATGAGTTCGATGTCTCCTTGAATTACAAGACGCAAAAGTGGAGTGCGGGTTCTGAAACCTCATGGTGTTTGGAGCAGCAAGATCGGTGATCAGGTTTAGGTGATTTGACTGAGAACTGAGGCTGCAGCTACTGTATTTCGTATTTCTTCCTGGTGATACAATAGTGGTGATTTTTCCCAGTTAGTAATTGGCTCGTAGTAGTGATTACCTTTCAAAAATTCACAAATGTATGCCTCTCCCTCGTCTTCAGATTGGGAGTGAAATCCGTCTCAGTTTACAGTTGCTTGCTACTAAACTCTACAGTTCCTGATCGATAACGCCAGGCGAAATTTTGGTGCGATGACTCTTCTCTTTCTCTCTCACAATTCACAACAAACTCCCAGAATCTCCAATATCAAGGATCTAATACCATGTCCAAGGCAGAACTTGATCCACAGTCGCAGGATCACGATCGAGTTGACTACTCCGGTGCAGTCCAGAGGGAGTCCGCTCGCAGACTCCGCGCTGGGCAGATGATGGGGCACATCAACGACAACAACGTGCTCAGCGGGCCTATCTCCGTGGATGAATTCAAAGATCTGGGCACCAAGCAAAACAGCTATGTCTGGTTTGACGTTCTTCCTTCGTTTGAACTGCATCAGTCCGTGTATGACCCAAACTCTCAGGCCGCCATGATGCCCCAGACTCGTGGTGATGTGCCTCCAGAATACACCGACACGGCCTCCATCACCCCCACTCTCTCGCAGTCGATCTACTCCGGCTCAGCTGACTCCACAACGCCTTCAGAGAACATCACGCCATCTGCATCCAACTGGGAGTCCTATCCCGGCGTGAGGCCCGGTCTGGGTTACACCGCCGCTGGCGTGCCCTCCTCGTACGTCGTTGACAACACCACGAGGATACCCCGTCTCCCCGTCGATCCCAGCATCTCCATCTCCATCCACGTGACGAAGGATGTTCCAAGAGCAGACAGACCGAGCGGTCCAGCAGAGAGTATGCTGAAGGAGTACACCTCTGGTGACATGGTGCATGGCTACGTTACGGTGAGCAACTCGTCGACGCGTGACATTCCTTTCCACATGTTTTACGTGACTCTCGAGGAAACCGTCTCCGTGGTGGACCAGGCAGAGAAGAGGATGTATAATCGCAAGTTCCTCAACATGATTGATCTTGCTGCATCCTTCTCATATTCGTGCATGACGCCCTCGTCGAACCTCCACTTCGTCCCGGGCGCTACAGACTATGAAGGGTGTCAGCTCGGATTGGATAATGATAAGGTGCTCAAGGCTGGAAAGAAGTATAAGAAGTACTTCATGTTCAAGGTTCCATACACGCTTTTGGATACAACCTGTCGGCATGGGCTGGAGTTGCATACCTTGCTACCGCCTTCTCTCGGTGTGAACAGGTTTGACAGAAGGGGAAAGTTCTCCAAGATTGAGATTGATGATGCGTTGAATTATGGACATTTGGGATACCGTGGGAGTCCGGTGTTGGTCAATGACATGGCTGGTAATTTGAGCGTCAACTATGGCATCAATCCTACGCTCATTGGGATCCATCCGACGCTGAAAGACGAGGTGGGACAACCACAGTTGGCGGTCATGAGCGAGAGCGTCTATGCCTTGAGGTTCATTCCGTTTGGGTTTGGTGTTTCTGCTTACTCGGCGAGAAAGGCTATGAGTACTCTCAAGGATATCACGCAGAGCTCTTTTGTCAACACGGAGAAGGCCTTGAAGCTCAAGATGGAGGGAAAGGAGGAGGAAGTCCGTGTCTTGGATACTGAGGTTAAGATGGAACAGCTCACACTGGCGGGTCTCATAGATTGGAGATGAAGAAGATCGATGAACAGGCTACGTCTCTCAAGTTCCCAGTGAGAAACAGAATTGGAGATCCTGACTATCAGCAAGTGAAGACCCAGATCCAATACGTTCCAAGTGGTAAGAAGGGTTTGTTTGGTAAGAAGCAGTCATCATTTACCGAGAGTGGAATCATCACCATCTCCGCAAAGGTTCCTGGAGACGGGTTGGCATACATCTCTCCACCATTCATCAAGAAGACCAACCAGATCTCACAACTCACAGAACCACGTCTGGAGAACTACACCCAACTCTCAGACCTTCTTTCCTCCCAGGAAAAGCAAACTCTCAAGACACTTGAGTTTGATCTCACATTCCTCGCCTCAGATCTCGCACAAATGTCTCCAGGCTCGACCCCACCCGAGCTCGCCACAGTCACAACACGTCTCGTGTGCATCAACGCCTATTCCAAATCGTCTATCCCACTGAAGCTCTCCTCGGACCTGTTCCTCGATGACAGCGACCTGTTCAAGCGCGTCAAGGCGTACTTCACCAAGTATGAGAACCTCCTCCCAGACCTCGACGCACGGATGAAGGCCCAGGGGCTCGACATGGGGAGATACATCGACCGTGCACTCGTGGAGGACATCAGGGCCATGAGTGCCATCCAGGCTGATATCACTACGCATGAGGTGTTCACTGCCAGGATCGGGAAGGAACAGGGTGGCTGGAGCAAGAGTGGAGATGAGTGGGTTAGAAGTGTCAGTGTCGAGTTGGTGAAGAAGGAGAGCATCAAGGAGACGATTGTGCCTAACTTCCAGAGTTGCTTGGCCGCAAGGCTCTATTGTCTTGATGTCGGATTCAAGTTCAAAGGGTGTGCCGATGTTAGTTGGGTCAGGGTCCCTGTTAGGTTCAGATGGTTTGATTGAGCGGGGTTTGAAGCTCAAAATAGATGGTTTGGCCATAGATTTATTTTCTTTTTGTAGAGATGAGCTGTAGATAACGATACGCGGTATGGTTGTGGAGGGTTGGTGCCGCATCACCAATATTTCTAAATTCTTCATGACACCTATGTAGCCTATCAAAGGACAACAGCCAAGAGCTCGTCACTAGTGAGGGAAGAAGGGAGGCCCCTGAGCTTCTGAGTCAGCGGCGGGAATACGCGGTGAAACTGATGCGAAAGTCCAACTTCCTGAGCTCTTTCAACTTTGTGAGTTCAATATGCTCTCCGTTAAAACTTGGCCCTTGAAGTTGACCTGCCCTCTGACTCATATTTCTTGGTGGAGGTAGAGACTCCACCAGCCGCGTTCTCTAGAAGGTTCCATGGGCGGGCCGGAGAAGGGCGCGCGGAGGCAGATCGGCGGCCAGTTTGGTAGGGGAGATGCAATTGTGCTTTGCCCATGTTTTAGTGTAGTTCAATGGCTTCAAAACAGTGTAAATACAGGCTCTCCAGCATTTCTCTACGCGGAGATCGAGGGCGCAACGGTTTTCCGGCGGCTAAACGCGGAGAATGACTGACTTGGAAGTTGGCTCCAAAAATATAAAGATCCAGAAGGTTCCGCCTGCCATTCGCCACCCGCACAAACATCAACACGGACAAGTCAGCAGGACATGGGGAGCTACGAGGACTACGACCACGTGGACTACTCCTCCGCCATGGAGCGTGAGTCTTTGAGGCGCCAGAGAGCAGACAACCTTCTTCGTCAGGACAGCGTGAGAGACACGACGGTACGCACAGGCTTCATCACCGCTGACGAGTTCAGAGACCTGGGTGGACAGCAAAACAAGGACGTCTGGTTCGATGTGTTGCCGTCCTTCGAGCTCTACCAGTCCGTGTACAATCTCGATTCACCGGCCGCCAGAGACGAGGAGCCCCACCAGTTCCCGCCAGACTACGCGGACTCCCAGTCGCTGCACAGAGCAGACTCCCACTCAACGACTGCTGCCACCACGACACACTCGATCAACTCGGCTCCGTCCCTGTCCACAGGCCGCTCGGACTCATACACACAGCCGCTCAGCACCACCACATCTCCCTCTGCCTCCGCCTGGCCCGGCCCCGCAGCTGGTCTCGGTTACACGCCGGCCGGTGCACCTTCATCATACGTGGTGGACAACACGAACAAGCTCCCACGTCTGCCTGCCAACCCAAACATCACTGTCGACATCCATGTCACGAAGCATGTTCCAAAACCATACGAGAAGTGTGAGGCAGAATCCATGCTCAAGGAGTACACCTCGGGCGACTTGGTCCACGGATATGTCGTCATCACCAACAACTCGCCACGCGACATTCCCTTCCACATGTTCTATGTCACTCTTGAAGGAGCAGTCTCCGTTGTGGACCCTGATGAAAAGAAGATGTACAACCGGAAGTTCTTGAGCATGATTGACATCTCCGCCTCCTTCTCCTACTCGTGTGTCTCGCCTTCCTCCAACATCATTTACACTCCTGGTGACATTGATCACGAGGGCTGCCAGCTCGGTATGGACAACAGAAAAGTTCTCAAGGCCAACATGAAGTACAAGAAGTTCTTCGCCTTCAAGGTTCCCTACAATTTGCTCGACACGACGTGCCGCCACGGCCAAAGACTCCACGCCTTGTTGCCTCCTTCGTTCGGTGTGAACAGATACGAGAAGAAAGGCAAGTACTCCACCATCACGATCAACGATGCGCTCCACTATGGCCACATGGGAACGAGAGGGTCCCCGGTGTTGACGAGGGATATGTCCAATGGTAACTTGAGTGTGAACTACTCCATCAACGCCACGCTCTTGGGCATCCACCCAAGTCTCAAGGACAGTGCTGGCCAGCCACAGTTGGCGGTCATGGCAGAGCATGATTACTCTCTCAGATTCATTCCTTTCGGTTTTGCAGTCTCGCTCTTCTCGTCCAGACGTGAGGTGAGCACCCTCCAAGAGGTGACGAAGAGTTCATTCATGAATGCCGAGAGAGGTCTCAAGTTGAGTACTGAGGGCAAGGAGGATGAAGTGCGTGCTTTGGACAACGAGATCAAGATGGAACAACTGGCTCTCACCGGTGGGTCATACAGAGGCGAGCTGTGCAAAGGTGGTGAGACTGTCCCTGGTGGACTGAGTTTCCCATTGAGAAACAGAACGAGAGATCCAGACTTCTCCAAGGTCCAGATCCAGCACCAGTACGTTCCCAAGCCAGTCAAGAAGAGTTCGCTGTTTGGTAAGAAGACACCATCATTCACTGAGAGTGGCATCGTGACCATCACCACCACTGTTCCAAAGGATGGTTTGCCATACGTCTCTCCACCATTGATCAAGAAAACCAACGAGGTTTCCAAGCTCACAGAACCACGTCTCGAGAACTACTCCCAGATGTCCCAATCTCTTACGCAGACTGAGAAGCAGAAGCTTACGAAGCTGGACTTTGACCTAAGCTTCCTCGCCTCAGACATGGCATCGATGTCCTCCTCCACCACACCTCCCGAGTTCTCCATGATCCGCGCCCAGTTGCTCTGTGTGAACGTGTTCTCTCACTCGTCGATCCCAATCAAGCTCTCCTCAGACCTCTTCCTCAACGACTGTGAGCTCTTCAACAACGTCAAGGCATACTTCGCCTCCTACGCCGCACAGCTCAAGGACCTCGAGGCCCGCTTCCAGGACAGAGGCATGAACATACATCGCTACATTGACCGCTCGCTAGTGGAGGACATCCACGCGATGAAGGGTCTGCGTGCTGAGCTCTCGACACACGACATCTTCAAGACGAAGCTCAACGCTGCACAGTCGGGTGCATGGCGCAAGGACGGCGACAAGTGGACCAGACACGTCCAGGTCGAGCTCGAGTACCAGGACATTATCCGTGAGACGCTCATCCCGAACTTCCAGACTTGTTTGTTGTCGAGAATCTACTGTATTGATTTCGAGTTCATGCTAAAGGGTGCAGAGAAGCCGGCTAAGGTCAGGGTTCCTATTCGTTTCAGATGGTTCGATTGAGGTGTTTATGGGTGCTTGGTATATATGTATATATTAATTTGATGAGTTTAATACAGCTTATGATTATGAATGTTTGAAACCTAGTTGATCAATGTAGAAGTTGTAAAGGGGCGGGAGTGTGATACGCATGGGGCATCTGTAGAACTACGGCGCGTGATCTGATCTCAATAGCTTGTTATGGTACCAATCGGGTCCAAACTTTCAAAATAGACTATAAAATGGGTCCTCTTTCACCTTAAACCAGAATTTGTGGGTTTAAAGTAGATTACATAATGCAAAATTAAATATTGCAGCACTATTTTCCAGAAAATGGGGTGACGTTACTCATACTGAGCAGTTCACTCAAAATGGCCATTTTTGGCCCCCCAAATTTTTTCCGCAGAAAAGGAGTGGATTTAGAGCTTAGTAAACCATTCCCTTGATTCAAGAGCCCTTAAAATTATCAGGAAAAATTGTCACTGAGTCTGTGAAGTGTGCGTGGCGCCCATACGTTGAGTTTATTCATATGGGGCGCATCCGCGGATGTGGGTGTGGAGTTGGGTTGGTGTTAGGAGGAAATCTATATATGAGAATTTAACGCGTTGTGTGATTTTAAAGCATTAAACTGGGATGCTAGTCGATGGAAAATAGGAGTTAATTAGTTTTGATGCCGTTACGAGATCCAGAGATCGACTTTGTGGCTAATTGGAGACAATATAGGCCCTTCCATGCACAACTCAACAACCGGCGCACCCCCACTAGCGCTACGGATGACCCCAAGAAGGCTGCTCAAGCTCTAGCAGCGATAAACTTTGTGCACAGCAGAGCAAACTGTCACAGTGGGCCTCCAGTGGGTTGTGGAAGGCCATAGAAGAACTTTCAAGGCCCAGATCTCAGCGATGCTTCGTATAATTCGTCGTGCGGCTGTGGCGATCTGGTGTCCCGCAGAGACGCCAGACTCGCTAGGAAAAGAACTAGTTCTTTTAAGGTAAGAGATCCATAGGGCACAGGTGGCCAAACACAAGAGCTCACTGTCTTTAGCACGAGATTTTAGTGGTGAGTCGCAGCCTCTTCGGAGGATGGCGCCAAGTTTGCGATTGGCGCGCGATGGCCATGCAGTTCTACATCATGTCAGGGGTACCGCGTCGGTGGCGTCTTCTCCAGATTTGGGCTGGCAATTCGGGCGCCAGGTGGTTATTAATGGGGCCGAGTTAGGATATTAGAGCTATACAAATTGAATTGGTTACCCTAGCTCGAGCTCTCCAAAATCTGGATCTCAAAGCTGAGAGCAGCGCCAATCTCCTCCAGGGAGCCGCGGTCCACGGATCTAGAGACCATCGTTGCTTCGCACACCCTCCAGCCTGCCCAATCTCTCCCTAAAAGTTGACAGGACGCGGAGGGCCCTTCGGATGCATCCCACCAGCTCGCCCATGTCTTGTTTCGTAGAGCCAGCAAGGATGCCGGCCTCCACAGGCTCCAAGCCCTCACAAAGAAGCAACAGAATTCGCTGTGACTGCGATGAAGTCAGGACTGTAGCCGATATACTGTCGTCCGAGCACTTAAAGTTTGGCACATAGACACTGCTGTGCCAGGAGTGCAGGGCTCTGGGGAGAAGAGGAGTGTTTGATGGACGCTGCTGGACAAGGGAAGACAAGGGAAGCACAGTCTCCTTTGATGGTGAAATGGACGGCAGATGGCTCTGAATCCTGATTGGCCACATGCTCTGTTGTGCTACGAACTACGAACACATCCTGGACACAGCTGAGCCCTGCGGCCATATTATAGACCCCAAGATCTGTATACCAGGCTGCGATCGCTGTGTTCTGATTGGACGAGCGGGGAGTGGAGGCCAACGGGGGTGCATTCTCTCAGATCCTCAGATACGCCCAACAGCGGGCCAAGTGGATAGCACAGGCGAAGATCATCGAGAGAGAATTTAGAAAGACGGAGCCTGCCCAGTGCCGTTGGAACCGGGTGGAGGCGGCCTTCGTATAACTTCCACAACCAGCGAGCCCCTGTTGATCTGCCGTTGACACAAAGAGCACAGAGGCCAGAGAAGAAGAAGAGAAGCCCATACAATGTACCCAGATCAAGCACGATGGGCTCAACACAAGCAGTTCCACGATGGGGCTTCCACGTTGCCCGATTCGGAGAGACGCGTGTACGTCAAAATTCCCCAAATCTCACTTCATGTGCAATCCAGGAACCGAAAGTGGAAGGAGGCTGCAACTAGTGCTTGCGCGGGTGGCCGGAGCTTGTTGGAGTTTGAGGCACAAGGGGTCCAATTGGAGGGTTGAACAGCGGCGTTAGGGACGTATTCATTGGCCATAGAGCTTCCAACATGCCCCAGCTGCTATTTAACTGCCTTTGCTTTAGAGTCTCAAGCTTGCGGATAAGGTTTGTTGCGGGCTTTTGGGAGCCGGTGACGTGCTAAACAGAAGAAGAGCGCGTCCTTTCGCGGGGATTACCGGGTTTAAAGTGGCAAAGCGGTGGATTTGGGGTAAACAAATGACGCTGGTGACATAGAGAATGTTAAGAGGAACATAGAAATGTTGTTTGCTAGTCGTTATCGCTGTCTGAACACCAGGAACTCCGCCAAACGGTGCTCGTGGTTGCTGCCGCTATCTGCGGGCAACTGCAGCCTATTTTTTTGCTGTTTCGTGCCCCTACCGTTTTAAGGCACCGCCTTCGGAGTACAAACAGGCTCTTTTGAGGCCAATAACGTGGTAATAATGATATTTTTACTTGATCATTGTGATATAATTAGTCAGTTTACCCTATCCAGAAGCCACCAGCATCCCAAATTCTCTGATGCACTCCCCAGGGCCTAAAACACCGCCAATAGACCCGCGCAGACAATGATTTCATCCCGCATTGGCTCCAGGCTGAGCGCCAGGTTATAAATACCAGCACAAGTCCGCCGTTGGCTCTTTTGCTCAGCTCACTTCCCTCCACCAACAATGACGGATATCGCCACAGACAACAGGATGAAGCTGCCCTCCATCAGGGAGCTCACCAGCGGAATCCAGCCAGCGCAGCCTCACCAATCACAGCCAACTCAGCCAGTTCAGCAGCTACCTTCGGCTGCCATGCTCGCATCCGCCACCGGAACAGCACAGGGCTCCTTCTCTTCAGAGTCCTCCTCCTCCAGACACTCCTCTGTTTCACTCTCGGTCCTGCCATACCCACCTCCACCTCCTCAGGTGGTTCTCCAGCGCTCGCCAGTCCAGCCCTTCTCCACAGTGCCTCCGCAGCACTATCTCCACACAATGCCGGGCCCACACACACAGCCTCTTCCTCAGGAAGTGGTGTTAGTGGGCGCTCCACCTCCTCACATCTCTCCTATGGCCCCTGTGGGAATGCCACAGCCGGTGGTGGTGCACTACGCAGCTCCAGGCGGTGCCATCCCCCCACAACACCCACTCGCACAACCCTCTCTGGCCTCCCAGCAGCACCAGCGCCAACAGCAGCAGATCCAGCAGTTCCAGCAACAGCAGAGCCTTCCTCGCAAGAAACGACCACGCCGCAAGGCCAACGAGATGGTGCGCCTGTACGCGTGCAACTACAAGGGCTGCCGCAACTCGTACGGAACACTCAACCACCTCAACGCACACATCACGTTCAAACGCCACGGGCCTAAGCGCAAGCCTGAGGAGTTCAAGCAGATCAGAGAGCTGTACAAACTCCAGAAGAACCTCAGTGAGAAGAAGAACGCCGCTATGGCGGCGGGCGAGGATAGTGGAAAGACGGAGGAGAGTATCAAGTTGATTGCTAACCTCAGTGAGAAGCTCATTGATAGTGAGACGGGAGAACTGCCTGTGTTCCATCAGCAAAGAGGGTACAACGGGTATGGAAGACTCGACCATACTGTCAAGAAGGAACAACTCGCTGAGAAGCTACCGGAAGTGTTGGAGCAGATGCCTTGAGACTTCTGTTGAAGGAGATTTTATGTCGGAGATGGTGTTATGAAATTATGACTTTGTTTAAGGGATTCGTTTTCGGTGGGATACTATGTTTTAGAGACTGCAGTGGACTTTTTGTTGTTTTTATTCTGCAAGTGTGTTCAAGCATCCATTCACTTGAGAGGTTTATGTTTTGTTGTTCTATGCTGACACCAGGGATGGGTTATGTTTTGCATCCCTGGCGCATTTACGTGATACCGAGCCAACAATTTAACGCGTTCATTTCATATTAGATTATTCAGTGTAGCAGTGTATCACATAGCGAGTCATTATAACAGCGGGCAGCAACTGAGATCACAAGTAGAACTGCTCATCCTGCTTGTAATCGAACAATCTCCAGAACTCATCCTGAGAGTTGAGCAACTCATTCGGAGTCTCAATGAACCCCTTCATCGTGGCATCACTCAGCATGTCGATACGAGGATACTCGAGATCACCAGAGTACAGAGCCTGTGCCGTAGCTGCCAATGGGTCATTTAGGGCATTAGTGCCAGGAGCAGCGTATCCATCCGTGGTGCGTAGTGGGAGATGATTGAATGAGTGCTGCCCAGTTTCCACGCCTGACGTGCTGTTCGTGCCATTAGAGGTGGAGAAGGCATGCTGCATTGGGTCTGAGTTGAATGGTGGCTGCTTCTGTAGCAGGTTGTTCAGGTTTGGCACTGAGCTCGAGGCGTGGATGTCATGGTGGCGAAGTGGTGGGAAGATGACTCTTGGTGTTTCGAGTTGTTGTACCGTCTTAGCAACAGCACTCGTGGATGACACTTCGTTGATGCTGTTGAAGATGTCTTGGTTCTTGGCAAATGTCGTGAGGTAGAAATGGAGCAGGAGACGGATCTTCAGAACAATGTGGTTGTTTTTGTACGTGTCTGAGCATCTCTTCAAGCTCTCCAGCAACTTCTCAATGAAGTCCAAGTCAAAATCATGTTGGAGAATGTTGCATGTTCTCAAAAACAAGGCAAAGCAGTACATCAGTCTGCCAAAGATGAGAAGTGGCACAGAGTTCATCACCTCTGGACTCATATCAGAGAATGCCTCAATGCAATCAATAGTGGCTTGCAAACCTTTCAACGTCAACAGCCTGTTGCTGAACTTGGAGTACAAGAACGCTTCAATAGAAGCACAAAACGCTTTGACAACATTGTCATCAAAAGTAAGGGCATGTGACTTCAACACCTCAATCTCATTCGTGAAGTACTTCACCAGTGGGTTGTTCAACTCATCGTGTGGATTAATGAACGTGTCAATCTTCTCCATCAAAGAGGTGAGTTTGGCAAAGATACCGATCGTTCTGTTCTTCTTCTCTGGACTGTGGCTTAGAGTCTGATAGCATTCCTCCAAGTATGGCGACCACGTTACTGGCAGCTTCCTTCTCAAGAACAGCATGTATCCCGTAGAGAGACAGTAAATTGCCAGCACTAGACACTTGTACTCATCCTTCTGAGGCTCCTCCAGCATCATCGATCGTCTGAATGCACCTTCCTGCTTGTTCACAACAAAGTATGGGCGGCCAGTGAGTCCCAAATCATGACACAATGAGATACATAGCCCACTGAAGATGTGGTAACGACGATGATGGAACATCTCTGGAGCGTTGTACCACACTGTCCAAAGCGTAAGACTCTTGAGCAGATCCATGCTCTTGTTTCCAATGAACATCACCTCGTTGAGAATCTCCTTCTGTGACAAGTTTAACAGTTGCAAATTGACCTCGATCCCACCAGCAGACTCGTCCCTCAGCGTGCCCATGACCGCCATGAGCGTAGTGAATAGGATCGGATGCTCCTTCCGCAACCCGTCAAATGTGTCGTTGATGCTCACGAACGGATACTGCTCAAACACCTGGTCCTGGTACATATCCCAGCGAGTGTGAGCCTCCTGCAGAGTCAAATAGCCCTTGTCGATGATGTCCACCAGCTCGCTCTGGAGGTTGGCCACGCGGATCTGGTTGGCAGCAGTGACGGCCGACGAGATGTCGTGAAGCTTCCTTGGGCCAAACTTCTCCTCAATCAGCTGGGCCTTGAGTAGGCGGGACTTCTTCAGGGTCTCAGCATCCATCGCAGAGTGTGGAACTGTTGGTGGAGTCGGGACAGGTCTGGCAGTGCGGAGTGTCGAGTTTATGGGTGTGTTGATGCTTGTCTGAGGCCCGAGCGAGGAGCGCTGAGTAGTGTGATGCGACACGCCTGGTGAGAAGGGGTGTTGGAAATTGTTAACGTGACCACCTTGTGAGAGCTGGGCAGGGAGAGGAAGTCTTGGTGATTGTTGGTGGAATGAACCTTCGCTTGATTGGGACATTGGAGAAGATCCTTGTTGAAGTTGACTTGTCAATTGCTCAAGACGGTGCTCGAGCTCTGCAACCCTTTCCTCGGGCTTCTTCTTCTTTTTGCTGTGGGGTGTGTCAATCTCGCACTCTCTGTGGCCTTTCAGACATCTAATGCAGGGCGTGGAGAGGTCGTTTGGATCAGAAGGGATGCACTTGACTTTGAGGGAGTGACAGGCCTTACAAGCAACGGCTCTTCTCTTGGACTTTGGCTTCTTCTCATCGCCCTTCTTCGAGGAAATCGAGGCCGTGGACAAGTCTCTCTTGAGATCATTGACCTGAGATCGTTCAGCGGCATGTGGAGACATGTTTGGTGAAGAATGGTGGCTTTCTCAGTCTTGTGATGGGGAAGAGAGGCCTTGTAATTCCGGAAATCCTTACAGCCTTCTCAGGGTGGTTTCTGGGCAAGCAAGACAGCCAAAATTTCAGGAAAACTCAGGAGATGTAGAGATGATATGGAAGGGGATTTGCGGGATCTCTTAGATGGAGTTCACTGCCGTGTGGGGAGAGATTTCCTTCAGCCGTTTGTTGTGAAAGCCTATGACTTCTTGAGTTTTTGAAGCCGGTGATCGGCCACCGGCGAACTCTTGCCGCGAAAATCTCCGAATCCGGTTCAGCCGATCGCCAGGCAGACTTGGCTTTCAACTTGTTCTACTACCTCTCTTCAAAACGGCAATGAATACTTATTAATGACAGCTGGAATAGTACATAGCAAGTGGATATTGATACAGCTTTTTCTTCTTCCTTTTTTTTTGTTCTCCTCTTCTTCACTTCTTGGCTGGAGCAGCTCTGTTGTGCTGCATATGACTCTGGACCAAGTGACCAGCAGCCAAAGCGGAACACAACGAGAGCTCACCGGCAAGAACAATAGATGCAATAATCTTAGCAAGCTGGCGAGCATTCTCACCAGGAACAGCAGCTGGACCACGAACTCCCAAGAGCTCAAGCATGGCACCCTGTGGGTCCAAGATGGTACCACCACCGATGGTTCCAACCTCAATGGATGGCATGGAAACAGAGATTTGCAAGTCACCGTTGTCAGTCTCTCTCATCAACGTGATACAGTTGGAAGACTCAACATTTTGGGCTGGATCCTGACCCAAGGCCAAGTAGACAGCAGTGAGCATGTTGGAAGCCTGTGCGTTGAAACCACCAACGGAGCCGGCCATGGCGGAACCAATCAAGTTCTTGTTGATGTTGAGCTCGACCAAGGCCTTAACGTCAGACTTCAACACCTTGACAACAGCATCCTTTGGAATGATAGCCTCAGCAACAACACTCTTACCACGGCCCTCAATCCAGTTGATGGCAGCTGGCTTCTTGTCGGTGCAGTAGTTACCAGAAACAGACACAACAACCATGTCATCCCATCCGAACTCCTCAACCATCTGCTTCAAAGCAAACTCACAACCCTTGGAGATCATGTTCATACCCATGGCATCACCAGTGGTAGTTCTGAAACGGATGAAGAGCAAGTCGCCAGCCATAGCAGTCTGGATGTGCTGGAGACGGGCGAATCTGGAAGTAGAGTTGAAGGCCTTCTTGACAGCGTTCTGACCCTCCTCGGAATCAAGCCAGAGCTTACAAGCACCAGCTCTAGCCAAAGAAGAGAATCTGACACATGGTCCACGGGTCATACCGTCCTTGGTCAAGACTGTGGAAACACCACCACCGAGGTTGATGGCCTTGCAACCACGCATGGCGGAGGCAATCAAACAACCCTCAGTCGTAGCCATTGGAATATGGTATGGCTTGCTGTCAATGATCAATGGACCGGCAATACCAAGTGGAATAGGTGTGAAACCAATGACGTTCTCACAGCAGGCACCAAAGACACGGTCATAGTCATAGTGCAAGTATGGCAGCTTGTTTGTCTCGAGGACTGGAGCATCAGCCAGCTTGGCAATGGCTTTACGACGGACAGCAACAGCACGGAGAGTGTCTCCCAACTGCTTCTCCAAGGCATACAATGGCAACTTACCGGCAGTGACAAGAGAGAGAACTTCCTCGTTTTGGAGAGTCTTGGTCTTACCTTCCTTCATGATCTCAGTGATCACCTCCAATGGGCGAACAGGCTGCTCGGACTCAGAGTCAGAAGACTGCAGAATCTCAGAAGACTTGGTGACGTCGTCATCGCTTGGAGTAGACTCGGCTGGCTTGGAAACAGGAACAGACTTGGACTTCTTCTTCAATGATGGCTTGGAAGACTCAAGGTCCTTAGCAATGGATGAAGAGTGGATACGGGCAGCATTCAACAAGTAGATGTTGATGGAGATGGAAACAGCAAATGCAAACAAGACAACCTTGGAGATGTACTTGTCACGAATGGCACCACTAATCTGAGAGATGGTGGCCAGAATGACGTTCTCAACCTGGATTGTCAACTTCTCTGGCAAGAAGAATCTCGTGTTGTGGACAGCAACAAGAGTACCCTTTGATTGGGATGGAATGTGCTGGGAGATGACATCGTAGAATGTAGATGGGGACTCAGTGAACTCGGTGGCACTGTTGAAGTCAGACAGCCAAGTGGAGCCGAAGCCAAACAGATGTATACCACCAAAGAGAGCAAGGCCGAGAATCTTAGCGAATGTGACCAAAGCACTCGAGGAAGAGTCGTGAACAGATCCTGTAGAAAGACTGTTGGACTTCAAGACATCATCGACAGTGGTTTCAGTGAGGCCGTCCTCCTCCAAGGCCTGCTTGAGCACAGTGGATCTGTGGATCAGGTTGATCTCAAGCTTCAAAGACAAGATACCAGCGTAGAAAGTGGCAGTAGTCAACAAGTCAAATGCCAGGATCAAGGCAGCAAAGATACAGAAGTTTCTCAATCCCTCCAAGTGGGAGGCATATATGGAACCTCCAATGAATGCAGCGATGACAAGCAAGTGGTCACGGAGAAGTGGTGCGCCTTGCTCCTTCAAAGCCTGGTAGAGGATGTTGGAAGAGCCATGCTTAGAATACTCCTTCTCGGAATGCTTGTTCAAAACTTTCTGTGTCAACAAGACCTTGTGGTTGAACCCAATAACAGCAACAAAGAATGGAATTCCCTCAGACAGACTCAGAAGCGTGATCTGGAGATCCAAGTACTTGGTTGTGGTATAGAGAGCAAAGAGGAATGCAATGAGCGAGGAAACGAGAGCGGAGAATGCCAACCAAAACTTGGATCCAAGCTTTCTCATTTTGATGAAAAGAGAAATGAATGTGTAGTACATAGCAATGTAGGCCATGGTGACCAAAGCGATGTCAAAGGTCTCAGCACCCTGGATCAACTTGACAACCTTGTTGTAGCCCCTGAGAACGAGGTCGGAGTACTTACCCAGCTTGGCGTGGTAGTTTCTGAAGAGCCAGATGGAGCCATCATCAGCTGTGAGCTGCTTGACGTTGGTGAGCTTGGAGAGAGAGGAATCCTCTGGGATCACGACGAACTTGAGCAGTTCCTCGTCGGCGTGTGTGAAGGCGCCGGTGATCTCTGGAATGGCATTATCGCCGGCTCTGGCAAACTCGAAGGGAACGACGTCGTAGTGAACGGCATCTGCTGGGACCTTGGAGAGGTCATCGATCTGGGCCCAGACGCCTGAGCTGGCTGGGGCACGGTAGAAGTAGGACACATCTGAGGAGTCCTCGTCGTAGGAGAAGCCCTCGGAGCTGTAGTAGAGCTGGACAATGTTGAGATAGCAGAACGCGGCGGCAAGCGAGGAGATGACAATGGTGTGGATGGGATGACGGGCAGAAACTTTACCAACAAGGGCTAGCAGGGTTGCCAGGGCCCTGAAGGGAGCCTCGAGAAGTGTGCTCATGGCGTTGAGGGAGCGAGGGAGGGCGGCAGCAGAACGCGCGAAATGCGGGGCTTCCAGCGGGCGGTAGGAGCTGGGATTTCTGTGGGAGATGCCCTGTGGTAGTGGCAGCAGAGGAGACGAAGCTCGGGCGGAAAGAGAGCTGCTGTGCGCCGTGGGAGAGTGGATTAGTCGCTCAGGGAGTCCTTCTCTGACGCGCGTTGGTTGGAAGATGCGATCGCGCGCTACAAAAAATTGGTGGCCAAATTTTTGAACGAGGGCAACACTGCTAAACGAGCCGTGTCTGGTACGGGGGTACGGGGGCAACAGACAACAGACAATGGACAACAGATCTCTATGGTTTCACTACCAATTGCCAATGGTACTACGCTTCTGGGTCAAATAATGTTCGTAAACGTGAAATGTGGGTGATTAAAACGCTCAGAAAGAGCAGAACTTACTAACATACAGAGTCTATGAAGATAAACCGTGAAAAGCAACAACGAATGAGATGATTTTTTGTCGATGGCAGTGATCATGAGTGATATCCTTACTTCAAGGAAACCAACTTGACATCGAAGGTCAACTCAGAGTTAGCTGGGATACCTGGGAGCTTCTTCTTGCCGTAGGCGAATGGAGCTGGGATGACGATACGACGCTCACCACCAACGGCCATGCCGGCGACACCAATGTCCCAACCCTTGATGACCTCGCCCTTACCAAGAGTGAACTGGAATGGCTTACCAGAAGTGTTCTTGTCGAAGATGCTGCCGTTCTTGAGCTTACCGATGTATCTGACACCGACCTTAGCACCGTTCTTGGCCTTTGGACCCTTACCCTCGGTACGGTCCTCAACAGTGACACCACCAGCCAAAGTGTGGACAGCTGGCTTCTTGGCCTCGGTCTTGGTTGGACCCTGCTCGAGCTCCTTGTTGAACTGGACGGACTTCTTCTCCTCCTTCTTGTCCTTCTTCTGCTTCTTAGTCTCCTTGGCCTCAGCCTTGGTCTCCTCCTCCTCAGCCTGACGCTTCTTGTTGTCCTTCTTCTCCTTCTTCTCCTTCTTGGACTCCTTCTGCTTCTCCTCCTCCTCGACGAGTTCCTCAATCTTACCCTCAATGTCGTCCTCGTCCTCCAAGTCGTTGATGTCGAAATCACCCTCAGCGAGCTCATCTTCGTCTGGGGTCTGGTCGTACTCGTCAGAGTCGTACTCGGAGTCATCCTCCTCGGAGTCGTACTCATCAGAGTCGAACTCATCAGCATCGCCGTCGAATGGGTGCTCAACGTAGTTGCCGGTCAAGTGGATTGGGTAAGAACCGGTGACAACGAAGTAAATCTCCTCCTCTGGAGAGATGGTGATGTCCAAAGTCTGCTGGTACTGGGACTTTGGAGACAAAGTACAAACAACGTACTCCTCAACGTCATCATCATCGTCGAAGTCATCCTCATCATCCTCATCGTCCTCATCGTCATCCTCCTTCTCCTCATCATCGTTCATCTCCTCATCGTCCTCCTCGGAACCCTCATCCTCAGAGCCCTCGTCCTCAGAATCCTCGTCCTCAGAGTCAAACTCCTCGTCAGAGTCGTATGCAAGTCTGTTCAATGGAGAAGACTTCAAGATTCTGAGGGTGGATGGCTCCTCATCATCATCAGCAGAGGTTGGATCAATAGCAGCCAAGGTGATGCGGATGGTCATTGGCAAGTCAGACTCAATGGCCTGAGTTGGAACGTATGGCATAACAGCCAAGTTGTAGGCAGCCAATGGCAAAAGAGCAGACATGGTGTTTGTGTTTTGGAGCTTACTGGGCTTTACCAAAGGGTGGTTGTGGAGAGAGAGAAGTGCGCATGTCCGCCTTTTTTGTAGTTTAAAATTTTCTGAGAACGTTTCTTTTGGTTTTTCCCTTTTCGGACGGGGCGATGAGCTGTGGAACCGGGGCAACGTGGGTGGCGACAAGGGCATAGAATCGTGGAAAAAAGAGAATTCGAGTGATTTGAAAGAAAAGCAGTTCTAGTTAGGAGAACATAAGAAACGTCCTCGACAGTCTCAGCGAAATACCGGGATTTATGTGTCAAAATCGAGGTAGTTCGTGCTGTCATCGAGACCCCACCTGCGCGGATTTGTTCATCCACATGCAACCCATTTGCCACCGAGCACGTTACTCTAGAACCTTCCCCACAGTTCTACACTCTTCATCAAAAAGTTGCTTAACAAAACTACGATACATGATTTCTTTTTAACTTTATTCATATAACAAACGAATAAGATCATTCTTCATTACCCGGCAATTATACAATGTGACGAAGTTGGGACTCTTTACTTTAAACGATAATTCAATGATTAATCATTCAAAGCTTAGAACTTCAAGAGGTGTGGTCTGTCACCAGACTTGAGGGAGAAAGTGGAAGCCAAGTACTGCTTCAGGAGTGGGGTCTCCTTGATCTGTGTAAGCAAAGCAGCATCAACGGTCTTCTGGTCAGCGACACGCTCAGCCTTGATCTCCTTCTTTGGCTGCTCCTCACCGAAGAACTCAGCCTCGGACTTGGACTTCTTGGAAGACTTCTCACGGGCGAAGTAGGCAACGTCGAACTTGGAAACGTCGACGGAGGAAACGTCAATCTTGGTGGAGGTGGCAATGACGTATCTGGCGTTGACACGTCTCAATGGGACACCGTTGACCTTGAATGGACCAGAGACCAACAAAGTGTTGTCCTCGAGGTTCTTCAAGTAGACAACTCTCTTACCTCTGAAACGACCAGCCAACAAGATCAAGACAGTGCCTGGAACCAAAGAAGCTCTCAACTTCTGTGGACGCTGAGTCTTTCTGGTCTTCTTAGCAACTGGGAGGTCCTCAGCTGGGTACCACTTTGGAGCCTGAGTTCATCTGTTAGTATTCAGTTCGTGTTGCAGTGACGTATATACGGCCCTTAGTCGGTATCGGGTGTATCATCATCACCTTGAGGTTGAGTGTGGAGTGCAATCGACATGGAGATAGGAAATATGGGAGGAACTTGGGTGAATTTTGGGGTGAATTTGATCGGAGTAGTTTGTAGGTTCATAATTTCGTTTCCTTGTTGCTCTGATAAACGTCTTGTGGGGTCTTTGTAGGGTGCTTGGTTCACATCTTGAAACTTTTCACTCCGGTCATAGACTTGTCGTATCTTGGGCATATGGGGCCATAAAAAATCGGGGACTTGACGGTTTTGCACTCCAGCATCTCAAAGGTATCCACTTACCAATTGAGCGCTCATTTTGATGTAGTTTGGTGATCTTTTAAACAACTCTTGAATACAGCGTGTTGGTGACCTAGCGCTCAAGTCGTAGTGAATCGTCGCGAGCGGGCCAGCGTCGTGGTGTCGGGATGTCTTGAGATTTGTTAGTGCTGAAATTTACGCTGTGGGTTCCGTTTTTCGCAGGTGTCGCAGTATTTTTCAGAACACTGTCACCTTTCGCGTGTTGTTTTCGCGAAAAGTTTCGCGCATCTTCAAAAAGCACAGTCACACTGGTGTTAGGATGTTGAGTGGCCCTATCGAAAAGTTTGGCTTATCGGCCCGCCTCTCTCGCAGATCGGTTGGCTTGACACATAACTGGTCCAACTGATTGTTCAATCTTGATCCCCGTTTTACAACGAAGTCTTCTCAATAATGACGTCTTTTTTCAAAGTCAACTAATTATACAAGCGTCCAGAAAGTCCAAGCATAACAACATCAAAGTCATCACCAACCTGGTGGAGCTGGTGATTCATTGGAAGACTCAGGATCAGGGCTGTATCTGAAGCTCACAATGATCTGACCCTGGCCCAAGTTCAAAGTAATCTCACGAGGACTGTCAACCACCTCGGCAAGTTTGATCTTGGCAGTCCCCAACTCCTGGTCCTTGGAGAAAGTGTGGTGAACGACACCACCGAAGACAACCTCAGCCTCCTTTGGAGCATCGAACGAAGTTTCCTCGTCCCATCTGATGGCACCGTTGCTGGACTTGACGTTCTTGGTGTGGAAGATCTCCTTGAGCTTGTCATTGATGGCAAGAGACACTCTCAACTGGGCCTGATTTCCCAAGTTGTTACCAGAGTGGATAATCAACTTACCAGCAGTAGTCTTTCTTCCTCTGGCAGCAGTTGTGAATGTTGACATCTGGGAGTCTGATCTCTTGTGCATACTTTGAGCCCCAGCAACACCAGCAGCAGCATTAGCAGCAGCTGTGCCACCAGTAGAGCCGGCAGCGCTACCGGCAGCTCCACTCTCCAAGTTAGTAGAGCTGGATCTCATGGAGCGAGCATCACCGTTGAAGTCCATAGATGGTCTGCCTGAAACTCTTGACTGTTGCTCCATAGAAGCCCTCG
Source organism: Petasospora xylosilytica (assembly GCA_003708285.2). Classification (NCBI taxonomy): domain Eukaryota; kingdom Fungi; phylum Ascomycota; class Saccharomycetes; order Phaffomycetales; family Wickerhamomycetaceae; genus Petasospora; species Petasospora xylosilytica. The sequence goes on along the minus strand of PPNT02000011.1, from coordinate 169,330 downwards.
ATACGTCCATAGACTTCTTGCTCTTTTTCCCTGTAAGGACACTCTTGAAGAGAGAGCCACCCTTACCAACACCACCAGCAAGAGCACCAACACCCCCGGCAATGGCACCAGCACCGGCACCGACACCATCTGTGGCCAAGTTAGCAACGCCAGTAACACCCTTGAGCGGAGCACCAGCAAGGGACTTCAAGCCAAGGCCGAACTCCTTCTCACCAACCTTTGGACGAATGTACTCTGGGATGAATGTGACTCTGGCGTTTACAACACCCTGTGGCTGCAGCTGGAACTGAACGCTCTGTTGAGACTCAGCCTTGACACCAGAGATATCCAAGAGACCCTCACCAATCAATCTGTTCTTACCAGCTCTGTCCCAATCGTAGAGTTTCAACACCAAATCACTTCTGGCTCTGGATGGGATTGGCAATGTGGTGCTCTCATTCCACACAGGATCAAGTGTCTTCTTCTGTGGCTTGGTCTTGAAGAGCTCAATGTCACCAAGGCAGACAGTAAGGAATGGATCAGACTTACCGTTACGGTCAGCTGCAGCAACGTTCTCAGCACCGATAAACTCAATCTGTGCTCTTCCTGTATCAAGAATGGTCTCGGATGGCGGCAACTTGATGGCAGATGGGATATACTCAAATCTCACCTTCAACTGAGCACCATTGACGTTGATGATCTGTGGATCAGTGTAGCACTTCTGGAGGAGATCAATGGTCTTGAAGCTCTGTTCAGCGAGAATGTGATCGGTCTCCTTGACCTGTTGCTTTTTGGTGTTTCTGAAGATGATCTTGGAGTTTGGAAGGTCACGGATGAATGCATCACCAGTTTCTGGGTTGACGGAACGGCCACTGGCTCTCGAAGAAACGAATGATGGAGATGCGTAGTCATCAACAAGCATCTGTATGTATGTATCAGCCTTGAGGACCTTTCCACTGACAATGTGGAGACCCAAAGTACCTGATCTGTGAGTGAGCAGCTGCTCCAGTGTCATCTTCTCCTTCTTGGCCTGGTCTGCAAAGTCCTTGTCTTCAATCTCGACCCAGTCGTAGTCCTTCGGATTCTTCTTGTAGAGTCCTTCCCACTCAGCAAGCTCCTCTTCCTGCTTCTTCATCTTAGCAGCGTAGGCCGCCTCCTGGTCCTTGAGCTCCTCCAATTCTGTGACGGAGTAGACTGGAATGGATGGAATGAAGGAGATCGAGTAGTTGATTGTACCCTTTGGCTTCTTGTTCTTCACCTGCAGATAAGATGAGAGAACCTTGTCATCACCGTTCAAGAACTTATATGTGTTGTTCTCACCCTTCTCCACAAAGTCAGCAATAGAAATGTTACATGAGCCCAATGGACGGTCCTTACCGAGGTTCTGGTCATCCATCACCTCAAGCGAGATGTGTTGGCTTTGTGAAATGATAGGAAGGTAGACAACCTCGTTGAAGTTTGGATCACAAGTGTCTGGGTGGAATCCAGTCTGGTATTTGAGTCTGTTGTTGAGCAGCACCTTGACGTATGGGTCAACCTTACCGACCTTCTCCAAGTTCAACAAGTCAACAGCGTTTCTGACATGAAGTCTGGCAACACCAATTGGAGCAACGTAGTTGGCACCAGCGGAGACACCACTGAGAGAAACTGGCTTCCAGATAGCAGAGACACGAACTTCACCACATGGAGAAAGAGCAAAGACATCGTTACCATCAGAAGTGTTGAAGACCAAAGTATCAAGACTCTCTTCCAAAGTAGCAATGACAGCACCCTGACGAGAACTGTTGTCCTTGATGACAAGCTTGACGGTGGTGTCAGCCTTTTCAGTGACCAACATCTCCATGGCCTCTTCCCAAGATGGCTCGTTGGCGTTCTTCATAGTTCTGTACTCCTTGACAAGCTTTCCGTTGATGTACAACTCAGCACTTGGGTTCAACATACCAGTGATAGATGAGGCAGTGTCCAACGTCTTGGCCTGGTGAACAGTGAACTTGAAGATACCAACCTCAGAGTCTGGAATATCAACCTCCTTGGAATCATCATCAACAGAACTTGTCTCACTCTGCAAGGTTGGGAACCAACGAATGTCATAGTTGAGGAAGCCCTTCTTCTTACCGGCTGTCTCAATGGCAGTGTTCAAGTCGTGCTGAGCCTCGTTCTGCAACAAGTCATCAAGCTCAAACTCAGTAGCTGCAAACAACTCTCCCTTCTTCTTGGAAATGTTGAAGTTGTAGACCTCGAAGTTCAACTTCTGCTGCAAGGAGTTGACAAGGATGTACTTTGTCTCGTTCCAGCGTGGGGACTTGGTCTTGCTCTTGACATCAGTACGAACATACTTGTCTGGCTCGGCATCGGTGTACACCTGGACGTATGGGTTGATAGTATCCTTGAGATCATCAGCACCCTTCAAGGTAACAGCAACAACACCAATGGCATCATTGGACTGAGCAGCCATGATCTCCTCAACGTCAACGTCGAGGTGGTTTGGCGCGTAGAGAATTGGCCCGGCGGTAGAGTTGACAATGGTGGTAATGAGCGTGGACAAACCTGGAACGAGAGACATGACATCGAGACCGAGAGTGTCACCACCGACTGGCTTCAAGGAGAAGTCCATCTTAGGTGGCTCGAGCAAAGAAACAGAAACAATCTTGATGTGTGGGAAGTTGAGAGAAAGGTTCAAGGTGATCTTCATTCTGCCGGAGACAGACATGTCCTCAACGAGAATTGGAAGTCTCTTGGACACCATAGCCTTACCGACTGTGACACCAAGTGCCACCTTTGGATCAATTTTCTTGTCAATCTCCTTCTTGGTCATATCGGAAGTGTCGTTTGGGGTGAAAGAGAAAGCCCAGTCCCACTCGACAATGTTCTTTCCCTTCTTGGTGAAGGACTTCACAGAGTCAATTCTTGGAGCCTTCGTACCGAGAGTGAATTCATCCAGTGACAATTTGTCGATACCAAATCCGGGAGCCATATCCTTCAAGACATCGTGAGCAATGGTGAGAACTGTCTCAGAAAGAGCAGGCATGTAGATGACCCAGAACTTTGCGAGAAACGAATTGAGCCATTCCATGGACTCAAACTTGTCGTCAAGCTTCTCTGCGGAGATAATTCTCTGGATGTCATCTCTGACGTTTCTCTCAAAACGACGGTACTCAGCTCTGTAGACAGAAGAGGCTGCGAGGAGAACAAAGACGAGACCGAAGAAGCCAAATCTCCATCTAGCAAGCAACCAAGAGAAGAAACAGACACCAATGACGATTCCCGTGTTCCAGTACCAATCACCTGCGAATGTCTCGGAAACAAATGTTCTGATGGCATTGGAGTTGGCGACAGAGGACTTGTCGAACCTCTTGCCAGCGTTGTATCCTCCGATGGACTCCCACGGGAAGCGCTCTCTCTTTGGGGGTTTGCACACTGGGGCCTCTCCGCCCTTGGTCTCCATCGTGCCATCGCCAGAAACAACGGCCTGGCCAATGGCAGCACCTGTTCCGTTCATCTGGGAGGGCATTGTAGCCTCTGGAGTGGACCTCGTGGCAGCACCGTTGGGCAGGGGTGTGCCTGACTGGGGAGCCTGTTGTGTGTTAGTGGGCTGTCCGCGGGCGATTCCGGCCTGGAAAAGAGCCATTATGGTGCTCTGGAGGCGAATTCACTCACTGCACTCATGTTGAGGACCGAAGCGTGTTTGTAGTGTGTCCAAAGACGGGTCACTGGCGCTGTTTGGTGGAGATGTTTGGAATTGAAGGCTGAGGCCGCAAGCGAACGGAGCTGTTGCCCGAACTGAAATTTCGCGTGGTTGGGGCAACACAAGCTCACCACAACAAGACACAAGGTGGTACTCTTTCTCTACAAAAGGTTTCTAACAGTATCGTCGTGTATCGTCATTTCGCCCTGATCATTCAGCTTCTCGTGAGCAGGTTCTTTGCCAGTTGCCTCTGCTTCTCTACTGCTCCAGCCCATGCAACGCGGTCCACCAACAGTGCATCGTCATCTGATCTTCTGGCATTGAGCAGCACGGCGGTCATCAAGTCGCTGAAGTTCTGGTCGATTCTTCCAAGAGACTGAGAGCAGTAGATCAGCTGCAGATAGAGACCATCACGAATCGAGTTCTCACCGATTGTAGGCAGAGAAGAGGCAATGGCCACCGAGAGTTCCTGCAGGATGTGTCTGACAAAGTCAAACAACAGCAAGTTTGATGGGGCTCTCTGGGAAGCAGGCTTGATGAACTCCATCTTTGGCTTTGACTCCACTGGTGTGTTCGTTTCTTCTTTAGTGGCTTGTGGTGCAATCCCAGTAGCAGCGTTGACCGAGGAAACCTCAGACGTTTCCGCTGTAGCAATATTCTCGGTCTCAACATCGTCTTCTGTAGTTGTAGCTTCTGCAACTGACTTCTCTGCTTTCTCCTTCTTTTCATCAGCATTATCAGAGTTTTCATGCGCTTCGTTGTCTTCTTTTTCTTCATTGTCCTTCTCTTCCTCCTTTTGTACATTTTCCTCAACCTTTTTTGGATCTGGTACGACCTCTGGCTTCTCCTCGACCTCCTGCTCAATCTCAATCTCAACTTCACCAACCTCGGAGTCATTGATATCTGGGAAGATATTCTTATATGCCATAATTGAACCGAAGCAATGCTCTCTGATGACCTCGATGCTTCTCTTGAGGTACTTTTCATGCAAATCGCTCTCCTTCAATGGTGTCAATGAATCCAGCTCAAACTTGATGAATTGGTAGCGAGCATGTAGAAGGATTCTCTTCAGTTGTTCATCAGCATCATCAACTTGACTGAATGGCTGGATTCTTCTCAAGTACGACACAATCTTGATGATGGATGATTGCTTCAAGTTTGTTCTCAATAGTCGGATCAAACCAATAAGCATGTGCGACATCTCATTCTTGATTCCTCCTTCAACCTCCTTGATCAAGTCACTGTTCGGGAATCTAATTGCAAGTCTTCTGGTGTATGAGCTGATCTCCAATGCTTCAGAATAGTAACCTCCTTTGATACAAGCCCCAGTCAATGAGGGTAGTTCAAGAATGTTGATGATCTGTTCCATGTTCTCTAACACAACTGATAAGCTCTTCAATTCACTGTCTCCATCATCAGCCTTGATAAGCTTCTTGACGTTGGAAACAATGGTATTGAATGTTTTGTCCTCGACTTCAGGCTCAAGATCAGCTTCGAGCTCTTGTAGTTCGAGGTCCTGCGCTTCCTTCATGTCTTCCAGATCATCCTCGTTGAAAGTCCTCCAGAGTGACTTGAAGTTTTGTGTGAATCCATTCAAGAACAAAGAGTTGGATTCATCAATATCTGCCTTGTTGTCGATGATCAATTGTTGCGAGCCCACAATGACGGCCTTCAACTTGGTGTCAACGGCTCGTTGTTGTGCCTCGAGCTCAGCAATGTCTTGCACAAGTGTCTTACCCTCCTGGACTTCCATACCAGGCATTGGTGGAGCAGAAGAGAGATAGTCCTGCGACTTGATGGCACTGAGATCATGGAGATACTGGAGGATTTCATGGTGTAGGTCCTCGTTGTTTAGTAGATCAGAGATCTGTGGAGGGAGGTTGCCAACGAGCTCCTGGAGAAGCACATCCAGCGCTGATGTGTCCAGATTTGACGTTGACGGTACCTCAACCATCGTACTTATGTTGATATCCCACGGAAAACCTCTTTTTGTTAGTTGATGATGCTCAAAACACCAACATTGAAGCCCGGACCCGCCAGCCTGGCTCCTCACCCAAACAGGCAGAGGCCCCGCCGGCCATTCGAAGATTCGCGAAAACCTGGACATCTCCGCCCTTGGGTCAATTCCAAAGAGCGGACACGAGGAGGCAGCACATCCAGCATCGACGATAACGAACAGAGGCGGAACACACGCGGAACAGATACAGAAACAGCAACTGGATTGTTGTTCTTAACTGCAGAAGTACTTTATTAGCCTCTTTTTTGCGTCTCAACAGCTTTACGGACCGCACAGAAGCCCCATCCTACACACAGCCTCTCACAGCTGATACCGCTTCGCATTCACTCATTACCAAAAAATGGAGGGCCTCTTCTTCAACATTGACAAGTAAGTTGCCCTTGTCGAACTGTACATGAAGTTCATCTACTAACACAAGTTTTCTCCAGCGGTTACATCGAAGGTGTCGTGCGTGGTTACAGAAACGGATTGCTCACCTCCAACCAGTACATCAACCTCACACAGTGCGAGACATTGGAGGACTTGAAGCTCCAGCTCTCATCCACAGATTACGGTAACTTCCTTTCGAATGTTCCATCTCCACTCGCCACCTCTATCATCCAGGCCAAGGCCTCCGAGAAGCTCTACGCCGAGTTCAACTACATAAGAGACCAGGCCGTCAACCCATTGGCACAGTTCATGGACTACATCACCTATGGATACATGATTGACAACGTGGCATTGATGATCACAGGAACAGTGCACGACAGAGACAAGTCCGAAATTCTCGAGAGATGCCACCCATTGGGCTGGTTCGAGACCCTTCCAACGTTGTCCGTTGCCACTGATATCGAGTCTTTGTACCAGACCGTTCTCGTCGACACACCGTTGGCTCCATACTTCAAGGACTGTCTCACAGCGGAGGACTTGGATGACTTGAACATTGAGATTGTTAGAAACAAGCTCTACAAGGCATACTTGGAGGACTTCTACCAGTTCTGCTCCAATCAGCCAGAACCAGCCGCCACAGTCATGAAGACACTTCTCGAGTTTGAGGCCGACAGACGTGCCATTAACATTTCTCTCAACTCATTCGGCGCTGACTTGTCATCTGATGAGAGAAAGACATTGTTGCCAAGCTTTGGTAAGCTCTACGACTTCTCCGACGCTATGTCCAAGGCTGAGGACATTGAGCAGATCAGAGCCGTTGTTGAGAACGTTTACGAGTACAAGTCCTTCTTTGACAACGTTGGTGGCAAGACATTGGAGGACCACTTCTACAAGCTCGAGATGGAGCTCTGCAGAGATGCATTCACACAGCAGTTTTCCGTCTCCACCATCTGGGCTTGGATCAAGTCGAGAGAACAGGAGGTGAGAAACATCACATGGATTGCCGAGTGTATTGCACAGAACCAAAAGGAGCGCATCAACAACTACATCTCTGTCTACTAAAATGGATTAATTCTATTTTGTCTTTGCTTTCCATCTTTGTTTCTTACAACTGCAGCTGGCCCCTTAAACTTGCTTGTATATTGCACTTCTAAGCACACACTCATTACGTATAGATTTGAGATCTAAACCCACCATGACTAATTGCGCGGCCCGATAATATACATATTCTATATATACAAATTATCATATTGAGTCGACTAATATATGCAGCTAGCACTGTACTTTGATCAGCTAAATGATCACAACGACGTCGTATATATATATGATCAGGCGCTAGCAGCGCCTCTATAATATATATGCGCTTCACGTTTCTAATATATATGTCTCACCATGAAATATAATGTTATTATCTATTATATATTGTATATATATTGAGATGATAGCTAAATATTAGTAACATTATACAGTAATAATTGATCATATATCGACCAGCAGCGCAAGCTATATATTGCTGATCTGCGCGCGCAGTACTTAATATAGTACTCTAGCTGTCAATATATAATGTAGCTGCGCGGCCACATATTGAGCCAGCACCTAATATATGAAATATATTATATATATTGGGACTGCAGATCAGCAGATGTATAGCAGCTAGAGCAGCTAGCAGCTCTTTTCGTGCTGAAGTCAGCTCGTGGCTCATGCAGTTGATCCAGACAGTATCTGGAATCACGTACATTAGGTGTACTGTGTACTTGTTTTACCAGTATCCAGGGACCAGTAGCCCTGGAGAAGAGCAAAGCCAGAGAGATTGAATCATAAGTTGGAGTCCTATTCCTTCTTAATTCAGTCTCAGAGGAGGAATGGCGCTGGACAATCGCGGGGCCGGCGGCCGCAATAGAGCACGACAACTATCAACCTCGACATATTAACCCGAGCTTCTCCTCTTTTTGGTTTCTTTGAGACAGGTCACAGGAAGTGTTTCACACCGCAGGCGCATTCCACTATTTGGTACTTGTTACTAAGTGCAGATTCCTATGGACTGAGTCATTTCTACAGCTGAATTCAAAGGAGGGTGTGGCCCTTTCTCCGCAGGTGATAGTCGACACTCTTCGACTCGGCTATATATGACGCATCCCCGCCTCTCCCTTCACAAGACAAGCTGAAATGTGTTGGGAACTCTTCAATCCGTTCGACATTGAAACATTCACATGTCATCTCCACAGATAACCCTCCATTGGCTCAAAGACTCCCGTGCCGTCAGAATTCTCTGGCTCCTCGAGGAGCTGGGTCTCAACTACACCGTTGTCCCACACAAGAAGGCTGCCATCCTCAAATCTCCTGAATCAATGTATGAGGTTTCCCCATTTGGAAAGAGTCCAGCTGTTTACCTGAAGTATCCTTCTGCCAAGAGCGTTGAGCTCGTGGAGTCCGGCCACATCGTCAACTACCTCCTCAAGGGCTTTGACCCAAACCACAAGCTCTCATTCACAGACGAGGACGAGACCAGAGACATGGACTACTTTCTCCACTTTGCAGAGGGAACACTTACGCCATTGATTTTCTTTTTGTTCCGTAACAACCTTCTCGTTGATGAGTCTCCAGAGTTGTCCCAGAAGTTCCGTGACGAGTACCCTGCATTCATGGAGCAGATGTGCCAGATCTTCACATACCCAGAGACCACTCGTGTCTTCACCTTCCTTGAAAAGAGACTTCAGGATCAGAAGGACAAGTACAACACGGAGACTCCATACTTCGTTGGTAACAAGTTCAGTGGTGCTGACCTGATGTTGGGCTATCCTGTTGCCAACGTCACCTACGAGTTTGACATCTTCAAGCCAATCACCGGCGATAGCAAGTTCCCATTGCTTGAGAAGTGGTGTCAGTACGCAGTGAATGACCGAGAAGGGTTTAAGTCTACACTTGCTGTTGAGAAGAAACTTGTCGAGGATGATTACAAGGTCTTCCAGAAGTGAGATGATCTCTCCACCAATCACGTCATTGAAGCTCATTGACCCATGAATAATTACCTGTCACCAAGTCTGTTATTGGTTTTGACCCGATGAATGTTTATCCAACACACGCGCTACTTAATGCTTGTATATGACATCAGTATTCGATCGTACTATAAGTAATATCGAGCCGTGGGCCACGACCCCCCTATCCCAAAAGTCGACTGCATGATACAGTGCTCACGTCCATGGGCAAGTACTACACTAGAACCTCTTTAAATAATACATGTTCATGAATTCGTTAATAACAGTCATAGTACAAATCGTCTGTGGGGTATCATCAAATAACAATCTCAACAACGTTGCCATGGGCTGTAGTGACCAAAGCAGATCTTGAGTTTGGTCTTGGCTTGATTGCAAAAGCGGGACTGTTGTCCCTGTAGAAGTGTGCGTTTCGGCACTGCGAGACATCCAAGTATCTCATTGAGCTCGAGTTGGACAGTAGTGCATCGATACCAGCTCTGGTGACTCTGACACAACCCTTGATGACGAGCGACTTCAAGTTTCTCAAATGGATGGAAATGGCAAGCAACGTGGAGTCCGAGATGGCAGATCCGCAGAAGGACAGATCCAGGTGGGTCAAGTTTGGACAACCGAGACAGATCACCTCAATGGAGACATCAGTTAAGGCACAGCAAAATGAGAGGTCCAACTCCTCCAAGAACTGAGCGGAACTTGCAATGGCAATCAACGACTTGTCAGTGAGGAAAGTGCAGTCACTCATCTTGAGCTTCTTCAAGTTTGGGAATGGCTGATAGGCCCAGTATGCAAACCCAGCATCAGTGATCGTAGTGCATCTCGTAATGTCCAATGCCTCCAAGCGGTCATTGGCATGAAGAGCAATGTGATACATGGAACGATCAGTCAAGTGCTTGCAGTAACCCAAGTTCAATCTCTTCAAGTTTGGACAACCAGCAGAAACCTCGTGCAGATCAACATCTTCCATACCTGGGACTGGACCATCCAAGATTCCTCCATAGCTTGTGGTAGAAGGCTGTGTAGTGCTTGTGTGTCTCTTCTTGCAGCCAACGAGTCTTTCAACGACATCATCACGGACCTTACGACAGTTTGATAGGTCCAACTCCTCAATGTTTCTTCCCACAGAAGGCGTGGCAACATCCATAATTGCCATGGCACTCACCTCCCAGACAGAACTCATCTTGATCACCTGGATGGATCCACTCATGCCAATCTCATTCACCATGTAGCAGAACCCAACGTCCGTCACATGGAAGCAGTTCGACAAGTCAATGACTTTTGGTCTGGAGCCCACAAAGTCTGTGATTTGGATCAAGGCCTTATCATCAATTGACGTGTTGTATGGCGTCAAGTCCAAGAACTCAAAGAATCCAGGTGCAACATAGAGCAACTGTCTCCAGCGACGACAGATGAGTCTCAACTTCATCAACTCTGGAAGTGAGAGGAACGAGAAGACATGGAGGAGAAGTCTGTCTGGTAGGACACCAGTGCTAAGCACGGAGGAACGACGACGACCACCAATGCTTGCCAGACGCAGACGCTTGGCGTGGTTCATGTACTGGAATGGCTGTGGTGCTCTCTGTGCAGATGGGAAGGCATTGATTGGTGGTGGGACTGGGTTCATTGGTGGAACGTTGAGTGTCAGTGGCCCTTGAGAGTCCAATGGGGATAGCTGTGGGGAGCGGTTCGGAGAGATCGAGGACAGAGAGCGTCTTCTCTTGAGTTGGGAGAACTTCTGGTCATCATGGTGGAAAAGCGTGCCGGCACTGGAGACGGGGTGGAAGTTGGATGCCGCTTGAGACATGATGGTGGAGTTGTCCGACACCGTTGAGGATGGCGAACCTTCTCTCTTTGGTGCATGTTGTGGGTCAAGTGAGAAGCTGTCTTTGAATGGAGAGGCCGAAGCGGCCTGGAATCCCTTCCACTTGCTGAATGGACTGTCCTGAGCTTGTTGGGAATCATTAACAACAGCCGTGGATGGTGGTTCATGATGGTCCTTGTTCTTGTTGATTCTCTTCGTGGCAGTCTCTCTCATCTCATCACAAATTCTTGGATATCTTGAGTAGAGGTTCTCCAGCTGATCACCTGTGACAATGAGAACGTCAACAGTGGAGACAGATCTGATGTCAGCACTTCTCTCAATCTTCTCTTTCTCATCAGTCAATGACTGCAAGAATGCCATCTCACCAAAGTATTGGCCTGGGCCCAATCTTCCAAGAACTCTGTCAACTTTCTTCTCCGTGTTTCCATGCGATGTAGCTAATGAGATTCTCTTTGGGTCCAGAACTTCAACCTCACCGTTGACGACGAAGAAGATATCTCTGCCCAGCTCTCCCTTCTTGACAATGTACTCGAACGGATCGAATCTGCGAGGTTCCACACCGAGAACCAGCTCATGGATGATGTTTGAAGGGAGCAGTGTGAACATTGGCAAACTTCTCAAGAAGTCTCTCGTTGGGATCGAGTGGTCAACGTTATCGTGGATCTGTGGCAGCTTCTGACGTTGGCCAATATCAAGGCCAGCATGACTTTCAAGGAAGCCTGGGGCAAATGTGCCGATCACATCTGGATTTAGTACTTGTGGGGAAGGAGATCTGACCTTTGGTGGCACCGACGGACCAGGGAGGGTTGAGACAGCAGCAGCCACTACCGAGGCGGCGGTGTCAATGTCAGTCTTGTCAAGGATTGGCAAGTTTGAGGAGTTGGACAGAATGTTGGTGACACCATTTCTCTTTCTCTTGTCCTGCATAGAGAGTCTTTCCTGTGCCTCATCACGGATCATTCGCTCAACTGCGGGGAAGTCAGGCAAGACAGCGTTGAACGAGTCAGCAGTCAAGACACCAAGCAACACTTTTGTGCGGGCAATCACCGTGGCGGTTCTGGGTCTGTTGAAGAGGATACCAATCTCACCGAAGAATTGACCAGCAACTAATTCGGCGTGGACGGCTTCACCATCCGGCGATGTGACAGCGACGGAGCCTCTGAGAATCCAGTACATAGCCTTGGCTGGCTCGCCAAACTTGACAATGTACTCCTGTGCGTGGTGCGTCATGAGTCTGAGACGACCAGCAATGGCCTTGTGGAAGGCTGGAGGAGCGTTCTTGAAGAGTGGGAACTTGCTGAGTTTCTCCATGAGTTGTGGAGGCATGACATGGGACTTCTGATACTCTGAGTCTTCGAGATCCTCTTCATCCTCGTTATCGCGCCGTGTCAAGGCCGGGTTCAGCTCGTCGTCAGAAAGTGCGTTTGTAAGCTGTGTGGTGTCATTCAGTGGCTCAAGGCGTTTAGGCCGTGGCTGGGCAAGTACGCGGGACCCGGGCGATAGCGTCGTATGTGATGATGATGATGATGATGATGAGGAGGAGGAGGAAGACTGTTCAGCTGCGCGAGATGTGAGATCTGGCGAGAGTCCTGAACTGGAGCCGGCGTCTGAGCCTGTTTTGAACTGTGTTGTTTGCCGTGTCATAGTGGAAGAGGCCAGCGGAGAGGAAGCTCGAGGGATGTTCGTTGTTACTTGTGCTTTGGCCTGTTGTTCGCCACTGTTAGATGAGGCACTGGGCCCACTTTGCGAGGCGAGAGGCGACGGCCGCTGTGGTTTGGAGAAGCGGCCTCCCTGTCTCATAGTGAAGGGTGTGTGTTGTATGTGCTGGAGAGCAGAGAACTTCTCGAGACAAACTGGGGTGTTGGGCGGCTGTTTTCTTTGAGATGGGAGATGCTCTGTGTAGAAAGCGGTGGACGCAGTCTCGAGCGATAAGAACAGGCGGGCGGGGGCGTAAGGAGAGAAACCGAGAGTGACAAGCGGTTTTATACGGGATTCTCTGCCTGAAAGAGTGTGACCGCCGGTGTTTCAAGGGGTGGAAAGTGGGGTTTTGTGATGTTTTGTGGTGTCGTTGGCAGGCGGCTTCTGCTGTCTCTTTTCCGACTTTTCGCAGTTGATGTTGCGCGCGGTCGCGTCGGGAAACTGGAAGGCGGTTGCGATCGCGTAGGCAGAGCGGCGGTGGAGCTAGGCAGACGCGGTAGGGCCACACACAGAGGCGCTAGGCAGAGTCCCAGGCTGCGGTGGGAAGGGACGGAGAAGAGCCAGCTGGCAGCGGAAAGAAGCAGCTATGGGGCCATGGGACACCCACACAGCCTGGAGAGATAACCCAGCACACACCACCGCGGACATACCCGCCTACAAGTTTGCGGCCCGGTATTGTGTCCTGCTGCGGTTTTACACGGCGCGCTTTTGGCAGCTGTCACGGGTGATGGCAGCAACGTGGACACGCAGAAGAGCCACGGACAAAGGCGCAAAACGGAGAGAAGTCGCTTGTTCGGTGATATACACCGCAGGGAATCGACGTATCACCTTCCACGAATCTTATTGAGCGGTGTGGGCCTTGTTCGTCGCTGGTTGGGCTCCCCTGTTGTTCATGTGAAACGCGAGTGAAGCTTCCCTCATAGCGCCGTGCCCTGTGGCTTCTCCTGAACTCCTGAACCAGCGCACATGAGCTCAGGTGACAGGAGACACTGTTTATGCTGGCAGTCGTAGGTAGGAGTGCCTCCTGGATTGGGCGTTCGGCCTCCCTGTCTTGCCAGCCGTCCAGAGCTTCGTATCTTACTCGATATAGGGTTCGTGAGGGAAACAGGCCTGCCAGATCAGGGAGCACTCAGCCACCACCCAAGACAACTGATCAGAGGTATCTCCGAGAACTACAGGCGCAGGATGATCAAGGCAGAAAGCAAGAAAATTCAAAACCGTACACCATACTATGCGTTGGATCTAAACAACCTGCCTAGGAGAGACTTCGAGACGACAGATCTATCAGCCTTGCCATCAAACCACAAGACCGGCAGCCTCCTCTTTCACGACATCCTCAACCAGCTCGATGGAGGCTTTAGCGGCTACCTTCTCGTTGGCACGGTTTTGCTGATAGAGATCGAAAGCTTCCTTATCAATAGTGTGAGAGCCAAACTCTCTGACAGGAACATTGTGTTCAAACATGTAGTCCACCTCCTCCAGGGTCTTTCCCTTACACTCCGGCACCCAGAAGATGACGAACACGAGCGACAGGATGGCAAAGGCACCATAGATGAAGCCCACCTTACTCTGCAAATTGGCATATCCGGTATTGAGCAAGTATGGAAGAGTGAATGCCACGACAAAGGTGACAACCACCTGTGTCACAAAGCCAACCATCTGTGTCTTGTCTCTGAGTCTGAGCGATGGCAGCTCGGTCATAACGACGTATGTGATTGGAGCCCAGCCGAGGGAGAAGCCAGCAAGGTAAATGAACATAGTGGAGATGATACCAATCTTGTTGCCTGTTGGAACGGGGGTGTTGACACCAAGACCACCCATGAGGAAGAGCCCAACGATTTGCAGGATGGAACCAGCGATGAGGAGGTGCTTTCTGCCAATCTTGTCAGCGAGCATCAGACAGATGAACGACATGCCAATACTGACACAGGAAGTGCCGATGGTCATTCGGAATGGGTTCAAGGAGTTCAAAGAGGCGATGTATAAGGTCCCGTACTGAGAGATGAAGGCCTGACCGGTGACTTGCTGGAAGATATTGACACCAACACAGATAAGTGTTCTCTTGAAGTTCTTGCCCATGAAGAGTTCTTTGTAGCTGGCGTGCAGTGATTGGGTGAGCATGATACCGTTCTGCATTTCTGCAAACTCTGCGTCGATCTGGTCTTGTGTGAATTTGCCCTTACGGTATCCCGTGAGAGCCTCCATGCTCTGCTGCTCTCTGCCCTTGAGCAACAGCCATCTTGGCGACTCTGGAACAAAGTTGATCAGGACAAACACGATGGTCGGGAACACAAAGAAGAGACCCACAGGGATTCTCCAGGCGTTATCGTTCTGTATCGTGGATGTGGCATTGGCGATGATGTGGATGATCAGACCGCCAAAGTTGACAGCAAGCTGGAGTGCACCGACGATGAAACCTCTGGATCTGACTGGAACAATCTCCGAGTTGAAGATGGGAATGGTGGAAGCCTCAATACCGATGTAGATGTACGACAACATTCTTCCAGCGAGAATCTGTCCCGGGGCGGAGGAGCTGATGGTGACGACAGTGGAGACAACAGAGGAGACACACATGACACGCATGGACCACTTACGGCCGTATCTTCCCGAGATGAAGCAACCAAAGACAACACCAAGTGCAAAAGTGATGTACTGGAAGGAGTTTAGGTATGAAAGGAAGTTGGCAGGGATGGCGTACTTGCCTGTGGCTTCGTTGTACTTGCCAAACGTCTCCTCGAAGAAGTTCATGGCTTGGATGGTGGCATATCCCTGGTTGTCAAAGCCCCAGGTAAACGTGCAGGCAAACAGAAGGACAGTGCATAGAGTCAGAGTCCAGTTGTACTCGGCACCAAGAGAGGAAAACGCTGGGAAGTGGAGCCAGGAAGTTGTGTCTTGCTTTGACATTGTTGGCAGTGGCGGTTGGCCCTGTGTGTGCAGTCTGGAAGGATGAAAAGGGAACGCATGATGGAAACAAGGTGGCTTTATATGACCAAACAGTAAAAAGTTCATGACAAAATCAAGTCCGTTTGACTCCGACTTTTTCCAGCAACGTGGTGTGAAGTTCCAGCAGCTTCCCCGCACAGCTAGTAACTATACGCCAGGGTCTTGCAGCCACGACTGCCTACTCAAACCTCGAATACCTCTTTAACCGTCGCTTATTGGCCTATGATACAACTCAGGCGGCTAAAAGTGACCGGAAACTCAAACCCAAGGCTTAAAAGAGCTATGTTATACTCAAAATGTACGCTTTCATGGCCAAACAGGAGCCTTCTACCCGGAAATCTGCGAGCGGAGTTGAGCCTGGAGAGGCTACCCACCCGCCGCGCCACAGATATCTGCCTTCCCCTCATCCGGTGACTAACAAGTTACAACTACCCCACGCAGACAAAGGTCATTAATTCTGTGGCATAGGAATCACAACCAATCACAATGGCTAACATGCGTCTTTAACTGTAGACCGAAGATGCGGGGGAGTGGCTCCAATCAAGCCACCAGCCAATCACAGCTAGCCGTTTAGGAGCCTGTAGCCCCAGCTCTGGCGATTTACCCCCCAGCCCCGCTCAGGGCGGCGAGAATACATCAATAATAGGCCAAATGCCCTCTCTTCTCGGGGTATATCTCTCAGCCTTCACAACACTGTCGTGACGTCGCCGATGCGGAAAGGTTCCCGCGACCATAGCCCCGTGGCACCAAGTTTATAAGTGTTGAGAAAACCACTTGTTTCTACTAGTGCTCCAATTGGATCAACTAAGTAGGCAGCAAGCACCCCAAGACAATGACTGACTTAGCACCTGCCAAGCGTCCAAACATCGTCATGTTCATGCCGGACCAGCTCCGCTATGACTGTGTTGGCACATTCGGCAACGATCTCATCAAGACCCCCAACATTGACAAGCTAGCCTCTCGTGGTTCCAAGTTCACCAACTGCTTCCTCCAGCACTCAGTCTGCTCTCAGAGTCGTTGTTCTCTCTTCACTTCCAAGTACACCCACGTCGATGGACACAGAGGTCTCAACTCGTTGATTCAGAGCCACCAGCACAACCTCTTCAAGTCCCTCAAGGAGGCCGGTTACCACATTGCCTTCCTTGCCCCTCGTGGCGATCTCTTTGCTGAAGGCGTTGGAGAGGAATGTATGGACGAGTATGGATTCATCGTGGAGACCGAACACAACCCATTCTCCTATGCCAACAAGAAGAAGCTCGTGGTTGATGACGACGCTGAGAACTTGCCAAAGCTCAAGGATCTCTGGGGAAGACTCTTCTACAAGGGATCTCGAGGCGAGGATGTGATCATTGACTACGATGAGGCTGCAGTTTCCAGTGCCGAGTTGTGGCTCGACAACCCTCCTGATGACAAGCCATGGGTTCTCTTCCTCCCACTCTTGTTCCCACACGTCCCCTTCGCTGTTGAGGAGCCCTTCTCCAGCATGTACAACAGGGCAGACATGCCCAAACCACTGGACCCTAAGGATAAGACTGGGTATGAGCCTAAGTACATGGACAGAATCAGACGTGAGTACGACACGAAGAGAGCCACCGATGCCACTTGGGCCGAGTTGAGTGCTACTTACTACGGGATGATCTCCAGAGTTGACTCTCAGTTGGGAAGAGTCATGGACAAGCTGGAGCAGAAGGGGTTCAACGACAACACTTACACTTTCTTCTTCACGGACCACGGTGAGTAATTGGGTGATTATGGTCTTGTTGAGAAGTGGCCAAGTGGACTTAGTGATTCGTTGGTCCATGAGCCTCTTGTTATCTCTGGCCCAGGCATTGCTGAGGGAAGAACCATCAACCAGCTGACCGAAGCTGTCGATCTCGGCCCAACCATCTTCCAGCTCTGTGGACTGGGCGAGTATCCATTCCCACATAACGGAAAGTCATTGCTTCCATTGATGATGGAGGACAAGTTTGATGAGATCAAGCACAAGGAGTACGCCTTCTCCGAAGGTGGCTTCCTCAGGACCGAGGAGCCAATCATCGAGTACGCCACATACCCATACAAGATCAAGGCAAGACTGCAGCATGATGAGACGGAGCTTGTTGGGCGTGCTGTTGCTGTCAGAGACTACGATTACACCTACATGTACCGCCTGTACGAGCCTGATGAATTGTACCTGAGAAAGACGGACCCAGGTGAGATGCACAATGTCGCTGAGAAGCCAGAGTACGCTGCTGTTGTGGCCAAGTTTAAGGAGCAGCTGATGAGATGGTTCTTGGAGACTTCTGACCACGCTCCAATGAGATGGGATGCTCGTTTCCCTGATATCAAGCTCACTTCTCCAAAGGAGCAGATGGAGCTTAGAATTGGCAAGTCCAAGGTCTGAGACTCACTATGGTTGCTGGTGCCGCTCGGATTCCCGCAAAAGGAGAAAATATAATATAGAGAGATACCAATAAATGATGGATTGCTATTTATCACATCTGAGTGCTTTTGTAGCCCGTCACTGCCAGCAGAAGACCGTAGCCTGCCTACACTAAGAGTGCCCCTACCGCTTCAGAATTGGGCGGGGCACGACTGCACTTTAAAAAAAAATTCTTAGCTCATCGCTTTGTAGTGCGTTATCAAGCCCAAACATCACCGAAAAATGGGCTCCGAGAAGCGTTCAAGCAAGAAGTCCAAGTCCGAGGAGAAGTCCAGCAAGAAGATGCGTATTGTTGACACGTCATCTGCGGAGAAAGTGGCCGAGCGCGCTGAGGAGGAGCTCAAGAAGCACCCACATCCATTTGAGCACGAGGAGCTCCAGTTCCACAACGCTGGTGAGTTCGAGGGCGTTGTCCCACACAAGACGACTGCTGCACAGGCCGAGAAGCTTGAAAGTGCAGATGTGAACCCATTCACTGGAAACGAGTTCTCACAGAAGTACTTCGACATCCTCAAGGTGCGCCGTGATTTGCCAGTGCACTCACAGAGAGACGAATTCCTCAAGATCTTCCAGTCCACCCAGATCATGGTGTTTGTCGGTGAGACTGGTTCTGGTAAGACTACCCAGATTCCACAGTTTGTGCTCTACGATGATCTGCCACACCTCAAGGGAACCCAGGTTGCTTGTACCCAGCCACGTCGTGTTGCCGCCATGTCCGTTGCCGCCAGAGTTGCTGATGAGATGGACGTCACACTGGGAGAGGAAGTCGGTTACAACATCAGATTCGACAACAGAACATCGAACAAGACCATCTTGAAGTACTTGACCGATGGTATGCTCTTGAGAGAAGCTATGGAGGATCACGACTTGAAGCGTTACTCCGTCATCATCCTCGATGAAGCGCACGAACGTACCTTGTCCACAGATATCCTCATGGGTCTCCTCAAACAGATCACCAAGAGAAGACCAGACCTCAAGATCATCATCATGTCTGCTACTTTGGATGCCATGAAGTTCCAGAGCTACTTTGAGGACGCACCATTGCTCGCAGTCCCAGGTAGAACCCACCCAGTCGAGATCTACTACACTCCAGAGTACCAGAAGGACTACCTTGACTCTGCCATGAGAACAGTGCTCCAGATACACGCTACCGAGCCAGAGGGTGATATCCTTCTCTTCCTCACTGGTGAAGAGGAGATTGAAGACGCATGCAGGAAGATCTCATTGGAGGCCGATGAGCTCACCAGAGAACAAGGGTGTGGTCCATTGGCGGTGTATCCGCTCTATGGATCCCTTCCACCACACCAACAACAGAAGATTTTTGAGCCAGCCCCAGAGCCATACAACGGCCGTCCAGGAAGAAAGGTGATTATCTCCACCAACATTGCGGAGACATCCTTGACCATCGACGGTATCGTCTACGTTGTCGACCCTGGTTTCTCCAAGCAGAAGGTGTACAACCCACGTATCAGAGTCGAGTCTCTTCTTGTTTCCCCAATCTCAAAGGCAAGCGCACAGCAGAGAGCCGGTCGTGCTGGTCGTACGAGACCGGGTAAGTGTTTCAGACTGTACACACAGGAGGCATATCAGAAGGAGTTGATTGAGGCTACATATCCCGAGATTTTGAGATGTAACTTGTCGTCAGTCGTGCTGCTCTTGAAGAAGGTTGGCGTGGATGACTTGGTGCACTTTGACTTCATGGACCCACCTGCTCCAGAGACCATGATGAGAGCTTTGGAGGAGTTGAACTACTTGGCCGTGTTGGATGACGATGGAGAGTTGACTGCCTTGGGTAGATTGGCATCTAATTTCCCATTGGACCCATTGCTTGCTGTTATGCTCATTGGCTCTGCTGATTTCAAGGTGTCAGAGGAGATGCTCACTATTGTCTCCATGCTCAACGTCCCAAATGCCTTCGTCAGACCCGCCAACGCGAGAAAGTACGCAGACGAGGCCAAGTTGAACTTTGCTGATCAGAGTGGTGACTTTGTGACCTTGTTGAACGTGTATCAGGAATTCCTTGCTGCCAAGGAGGAGGGCGGACTACAGAGTTGGTGTCGTGAAAACTACGTCTCTTACAGAACCTTGAACTCTGCTGTGAGTATCAGAAAGCAGTTATCGAGACTGATGGAGACTTATGACATTCCATTGCTCTCTACATCTCAGGAAGACAAGAGCTTTGTCAAGAACATCACACGTGCCTTGCTTGTTGGTTTCTTCATGCAGGTTGCTATTAAGCATGGTAAGGGATACAGAACCGTTGATGGCCAGGACGTGTTGGTCCATCCTTCTACTGTCTTGCCTACAAGTCCAGAGTTCCTTTTGTACAACGAGCTGGTTCTTACATCCAAGACATACGTGAGAACAGTGCATGCTGTGAAGGGTGATGAGTTGAAGAAGTACAGCTTCTTCAGTGACTACAAATTCTAGAGGACCGTCTAAATACAACGAAATGATTAATACGGAATATTCCTTAGTAGAATCATAACAACATCGTATATGTGCCTCAAGCATCATCGGGGTGATACTTCGCATTATGTGAGGTCAACTGCTTCAACGTTGCGAAGCTTCTGGAACAACAAGCACACTTGAACTCCTTTTCATGGATCTTCATATGTTTGGTCAAATTCGAACTCTCACTGAATCTCTTTCCACATCCAGGATACTTGCACACCAGAGGTTTTTCGCCCGTGTGTGTTCTCAAATGAACCGAAAGCGAACTGGACGTGGCAAACCTCTTATCACAAGTGGGGCAGGCGTATGGTTTCTCTCCAGAGTGTGTTCTCATATGTTGGACGAGCATCGTATCCACTGCGAAACGGCGGCCACACACCTTGCATTGAAGTGGCTTGTAGTGCGTGTGAGTATGGAGATGTCTGAGGGCCTTTTGACGCTGTCTGAACTCTTGCCCATTGCGCTCACATCCCTCCCAGAGACAGACGTACACGCTCTGGCCAGAGCCGATGTGGTCTTCGACGAGATGGTTTGTGAGCTCTTCGCCTGTGTGGAACTCCTTTGAGCATGGCTGGAGTGAGCCATCGGATGATTGGATGAGCCATTTGCACGTCGTCTCCTCTGGGTCTGCTGGCTGTGGAGCTTTGTGTTCAACTTCTTCGTCACACGAGCCTGCAGTATGTGTGTGGTCTGGAGATGGCGTGAGCAAGTTCTTTCTCTGGGACTCTTCGAAGAGTTTGTTCAGTGTGTCAGTTGGGTATCCGCTGTGTTGGGAGTTGATGTGGGAGAGGAGCGCAGGCATGCCGTCACCCATGTAGTCACAGTTCTTCCACTCACACTCAAATGCGCCATCGTGTTGTTCTTGAATTGTGTTTTGGATGTTGAACTCTGGAACAAGATGATTCTCCACGATGTGTGTCTGGAGCAAGAGCGTGTTATCAAACTGAGATGTGCATGAGTCCCACTCACATCTTGCCTGTTGATTCTTGAAGTTCCACTCAAAGTTGATCAAAGAATTAGCAGCAGATTCATTCTTGACCTTCTTATGATGATCATGAAGTTGTATTTGATGATGGTGATGGTTCTCTGGGTGTGAATGTTGTGTGTGGTGGTGCAAGTGATGATGGATCTCTGCTTTGTCATCATCCTCTCTGGCGCGCTTGAGACGAGGTTGGTTCATAACTGAGTCCCCAAAGATGGCCTTGAAAGCATCATCAGTGTCTGCATGGAGATGAGAAAGCTTAGAGAGTGATGTGGTGTGCGGATGCTGATGCTGGTGCTCTCCTTCTTCCGCGTCATTGGTCACATTGTCACAGTACTTGCACAACTCATCAATGTCACATGTATCCAGATCACACTTCACGTCAATACAATCCTCAAAATTGCAGTGCTCAAATGTCTTATCATCACCAGGATGTGTGAAAGATGTCGATGTTGGTGGCTGCTGGCTTGTGAGAGCGTTGAGATCTGGGAAGACATTGGGCATGAAAGAGTCGTGCTGGCCATGTGAGTTATCACAGCAAATCTCCAGGATCTTGGGCTTACAGTTCTCATCAGCCTCACAAACCAGCTCAGGGTCTTCCACAATAACGGGTTTCCCCTGTGGATCGTGACAGTTGAGGAACTCGAAGTGCTGGCAGTCTGTGAAGTGACTCGAGTGCAGATCATTCGGGTGGTGGTGTGAGCTCCTTCTCCTCAGCGTGGGCTTGGCCTGCGCCGCGTTACTATCAAAGTCGAGGGAGTCCAGGAACAGCGAGTCGTTGGTGTGGATGTGTCCGTGGATGTATGTGAAGTTGTCAAAGTTGTGGACGTGGCCGTGAATGAGACCGTTCCTGGAGTCAAGGAAGCCTTCACCAGCAGCAGGAGAGGCACCGGGCGTGGCAGTGGTCACTGAGGGCGACGTGATGTCTCTGGGCAGCGGATGGGGCTGTTCGGTGAGTGTGTACTTGGACAAATCTTCCTCGAGCTGGTCCAGTATCCGCATACTCCCTGGCTCGTGGCCCGTGGGCAGCTCTAGCGGCATCATCAGTTGTTATCAGTGAATGTGTGGAAGATAGAGTATGCTCTTCTCTGTAAGATAGCGTAAACAGTGAAGCTTTTCTCTTTCGGTGTGTGGAAGCAGTATTCAAGTGAAGATGACAACAGAACAGAAGAGTTTTCTCGTGGACTGATGGAACTTTCTGGACGCGTCGTGTATGTGAGACGTCTTCCCCAGTTCTGTGATGAGAAGATGACGTAGAGGATGCCTCAGAAGCCGATTCTTGAAGCTGTGGACGGGGGAAACGGGGCTCTCTTCTGAGGAACCTGCTTGGTGGAGAAAGAGAGACGGAGTGTTCGTTCGCTGATCTCTTTTTGCCCTTCCAAAAGACTCGGAGTGTGGCTCTTCCCCAACATATACACCTTGGTGGTGATGCTGCACGATTGACAGCGCGGATAAATTCGCGGAAAACATCCGGACATCTCCCCTCTCCGCCGAGTCAAGTTTCTCCGTGACTGAGGACCTAGAGACAATAGCCTGCGTGAATGGCAGGGTGCTAGCGCCTTTATCTCACTACCTACTAAATAGGTTTGTCACAATCTTGAACCTTCAGCTCGTCTTTTATATCCTGTGTCCTATGTGCTATGTACAAATCGTTCACATGCCCCCCTTATTCACAGCTTGAAGTACTTCTCCATCAACTCCTCACATGGAACCTCAGCCTGGAGTCTGGTGCACAGCAAGAAGACACCACTGAACTTTCTGTGAAGACTGTATGTCTCTTCTGGTGGCGGAGTAAGTCTCTCCCTGAGCATGAGTCCCATCTTGGCCTTAACTCTCGTGGTCACGTCCTGTTTGCTGAAATCGTATGGGATTCCGTTGTTTGGTCTGAATGGCTCTCCGAGCGTCACGATGGATTCGACATGGGCATCAACCATCTCCTGGGATTCCAGACCAGTGAGGTATCCGAGCTTCTCGGAGTACTCTGCAACCTTCTTCTCATCACCAGCAACACCGTAGCGGAGGCAGTTGACGTAATTGGAAATGAACTCGTCTCCGTACTTTCTCGAAGCACCAAAGTCAAGCAGCTGGATCTTCTTCGTCTTGTCGTTGTAAAGGAAGTTGGCCCAGTTTGGATCAGTTTGCATGAACTTGAACTGTGCAATCTCCTGCAGGCACAATCTCATGGCGTTGGTAGCCAACCAGTTGCGTGTCTCCTGGTCCCATTCTCCGCGGACAATCTCGACACCATCAAGCCAGTCCATGGTGATGATACTATCTGTTGTCAAATCATCATAAACTTTTGGAACTTCGAACACGGGGTCGTCCTTCAACAACTCGCCAAACTTCTTGATACTCTTGGCCTCTCTGAGGAAATCACACTCCCACTTAAGCTCAGTTCTGGCGTTTCCAATGGAGTTCTCTGCAAACATTCCCTTTGGTAAGAGTCTTGAGGCAGTCATAATCATGAGTAAACTGTCCATATCGGAGTCAATACTGTCCTTGACACCCGGGTACTGGATCTTGACAGCAACCTCCTTTCCCTCCTTCGTGACAGCCCTGTGAACTTGCGAGATCGAGGCAGAAGCCACTGGGACTTCATCAAAGCTCTCAAACTTGTCTCTCCAGTCAGCACCAAGATTGTCCCTCATTATACGTGCCAATTGGCGCGGTGGCATGAAGTATCCCTGGTTCTGGACACTCTTGAGGATATCGCTCATCTCGCGAGGCAAGAAGGACTCATCCTGGATGCTCATCATCTGTCCCACTTTGAGTGCTGCGCCTCTCATCTTTCTCAGCTTGTCACCCAAAAGAGAGACGTTCTTGGAGGAGAGAGCAGCGTTCCGCAAGTTGGGCTTCTGGCCAGAGGCAACAGCTTTGAGTCCATCGCTGGCAGCGTTGAGGCCCATCGAAGTGGCGAGATGACCGTAGTGGAACAGTCTTCCGAGCTTGGATGTGGGCATTTCAGCATATCGGGACTCGTCTTCTTTCTCGATCGGAACTGCAGTCTTTTTCGTGGAGGTGGAGTACTCTCTCTTGGAGCCGGGTGTTGTTGTGTGTTTGACTGTTGGCCTCTTACCGGCGGCTCCGGTGATGTCTGTTCCCGGAGACGCTGTAGACTGTGTGGATGTGGCAACATTGGCGTGTGCCTCATTTTCTCTGATGTCAGCAGCCGTCTGTGTGAGCTCGTCGTACATCTCATCGTGGACTCGCAGTGGCTTGGTGAGCCCCGATGTCTTGTAGAACTGGCACGCTTGGTCTTGGAGAAGAGACGCCGAGCCGCGGGCCACAGTGGCAGCAGACTTGGCCACAGTGAGCACTTCGTAGAGAGCCTCTCGTGAAAGCATCACAGCCAGTTTTAAAGCTTTTGCCAGTGTTTGTTGCTGTTGATGTTGATGGAGTTGGCGGTGAAGTTTGGCGCCAACGTCGTTCGCGCTTTTTCTCGTTTGGCACACGGAGCTTGATCACCTCTCTACACTACTGTTGAACTTTCCGGTGCTTGCCAGTTGGCCTTCCAGATATCTCCAAGGTGGACCGAAAGAGGAAGAGAGAAGAGAGATTTATCGCTCCTCGACCTTCCATTAAATGTTATCATGTTCATCGTACAGAGCGTTGACGACATAAGAGCACTCCGCAACCTTTCCATCAGCCCCCTGAACGACGAGGATTAGTACCAGCACTCACTTGATTATAGTGATGATGGTTTTTAGTGGCACTCATGAGCATTGAGTACTCAGATCTCAAATAATATAAATTCGAGACTTGAGAGCTATAATTCAGCACTGACAACGCTACACCTCAAGCAGTATAGATCGTTCGAAGTTGTAGTGAGATAAGAGGAGAGAGGCGTGGGCCTTCCTGCTTCCTGTAGCACACAATGGCATCTCCGGCGAAGTGAGAGACTTCTTCAAGGCAGTTCAGATAACAGCAGAGTGCCATCCTTCTACCCCCCTCTCATCGGCGAAGTAAGCTTCCCAGATGGTGCGGGAAGGCCAGTTTAAATAGACCTCCCCATACAAACAGCTGAGCCGGCGGCATGTTCCGGCGGCCCCGGTCGCGAACCGTCGGAAAAGCCGGAGCAGCGCGTTTTGCCGGGAGCCTCAGCGTAAACAGACGCCACCGAGTTTTATCGTCGAGGGCTGATAAGCAACTTCTCCACAGCCACGGATCGCAGCCCGAAACACGTATAAATAGGCTCGCCCCGCACTTTCATTGACAGCTGCTCTGAGCCTTCAACTCCAAGAAACAACCACTGCGGCTCCTTCACTACAGGCTGCCCATTGACTACTCCACGCACACACACACACACACACACAACTTGAAACCCGACTCTCAACACACCATCATGGCCATTGACAAGATCGTCTGCGTCTTCTGCGGCTCCTCCTTCGGCAAGGACCCTCAGCTTGCCTCCAACGCCGCCGAGCTCGGAACTCTGATGGCGAAGAAGAACTGGGGCTTGGTGTACGGTGGCGGCACCACTGGTCTCATGGGCGCCGTGGCCAAGGCGTGCTCCTCCAACAAGGGCTACGTCCATGGCATCATCCCAGACGCGTTGGTGAGCAAGGAGAGAAACGACGATGTTGACAAGTGGAACGACGAGATCAAGGCCTCTGTTGACAACCACAAGGGATCCACGCCATTGTCCGAGGAGTACGGAAAGACCACCATCGTGCCAGACATGCACACCAGAAAGCGCATGATGGGCGAGGAGGCTAACGCCTTCATTGCATTGCCTGGTGGATACGGAACACTCGAGGAGCTCATGGAGGTTATCACGTGGTCTCAGTTGGGCATCCACGACAAGCCGATCGTGTTGTACAACATGGATGGATTCTTTGATGGCTTGCTCGCCTTTGTCAAGAGCTCGATCGAGGCTGGCTTCATCTCCGAGAAGAATGGTGAGATCATCAAGGTTGGAAACACCGCCCAGGAGGTGTTGGATCTCATTGAGGGATACGAGGTGCCTGAGGGGAGATACAACTTGAAGTGGGAGTCCTTGGGCAACAAGTCTCACAAGTGATTGCCAGCACGTCTCGCCTTCCACCATGGGCTGGTCCCACACTCTTTGCATTTTCTGCTTACCAGTACCTCTAATCTTGTTCCTTGCATGTCTTTTGTCTTTTTATATACACTGAATACTACGAAGTTGGTCTTATGAATCGCATCGTAGATGGTGTTTCACAGTC
Organism: Petasospora xylosilytica; assembly: GCA_003708285.2. NCBI lineage: Eukaryota > Fungi > Ascomycota > Saccharomycetes > Phaffomycetales > Wickerhamomycetaceae > Petasospora > Petasospora xylosilytica. The sequence goes on along the minus strand of PPNT02000011.1, from coordinate 142,783 downwards.
TCAGACTTCGGCCGCTAAAGCCCGCGCGATCTCCTTGACAGCAGAAGAGAGAAGAAAGCGCAACACTGTGGAGACTGTGATATGATGCTCGTAGGCCCTGATTCCTTGTCTTGAGAGGTTGAAAGTCGTAGGCCGGTGCCGGCGGCCAGACCCCCAAAGCCGTCGGGAAAGGCCCAGAGCTGGACACATGAGAGAAGCAGAGAAAGAGCGAAAGTGAGAGAATGTTCTGTGCGTTGGCGGGCGGCGATGGGGTTCCGGCTGAGAGTTGAGAGAAACAAGAAACACCACCAACACCGGGCCAAAGCAGCCTTAGTAAACATCTTTCAGCGGAGATGGAGAAGCCCCCAAAGTCTTCTCCGCTGCTTATTCGAAAATGACTTCTCTTTCCCCGTAGAGCCGTTGGGACTTGGGCGCCGTTGGAGGCCGAAACCGTTGGCGCTCCGGTGCCGTTTTGCGCGAACCCCGACGCGCCGCCTGTTGGTTTTATGGTTTTATACCGGTGAAACTCCACTTTCTCTGACTCCTACACACCGCCCAACACCACACTAAACCCCACACAGAAGGCTAACACCGCCACCAGGCAGCGTCCAAGGCATTCACACGCTTACAGGCTCTCACTGGCCCCGTTTTCCTCGCTTTTCCCGCGCGTTTCCAGCCAGAGTCGACACCAAGGAAACGTCCCAAGCAACGGACTATCACCGCCAGCCAAACACGTCAGCGGCACCACAAGGCCCAGGCAGCCATACATACAGGCAGCCTGAGAACAAGGTACTTCGGCCCGAGAAACTATCGCTCAAACAAGCACAAAGAGTCTCTTATACCTACCGAGCGCCCACGTTTCTTGCTCGTATCCAGAGTGGTACTTTTGTCTACACGCCAATCAAACAACAACGACAACCACCGGACATCTCCTGTCATCTGGAGGTTGGCTACCAGCACACACAACACATCCCATCTCTGAAACTACTCAAGTCGAGCAGAGTCCACGGCCACTGAGCACACATACCCACGACACCCACAACAGCAAACATCACCACGATGATGAGCACACCGTCACTACCACCAACACCAACGCCGCCACAGGCCCCTGAGGAACACCAGCCACAGAACCAGTCTTCCATGCCGGTCATGAACGACTCTCAGCACGGTGTCACGACAGCAGACGGAATGACAGTGAACGCTGTGGTGCACTCGTCCTCCACCACTCTGCGCCGAGGACCCTGGTCGCCCGAAGAAGACCGCAAGCTCATGGAGTCGATCAACGTGTATGGACCATCGAACTGGGTGAGGATTTCACAGTCTCTGGGAACGAGAACCCCAAAGCAGTGCAGGGAAAGATACCACCAGAATCTCAAGCCGTCGCTCAACAGGGGTCCCATCACACCCGAGGAAGGCGCCTTGATTGAGGAGCTTGTGGCGAAGCATGGAAAGAAGTGGGCGGAGATTGCAAGACATCTCAATGGCAGATCAGACAATGCTATTAAGAATTGGTGGAACGGTGGCACGAACAAGAGAAGAAGAGCGTCGACTCAGGCACTTATGCTCGATGGACAAGAACAGCACCAGCAACTCAAGCCAGGACACGAGTATCAGCAGCCTATGCTTGGATATCCACCAGCATTGCAACAGCCATACCCACCACAGCAGTTCATGCATGCTGGTCCTCCTCCACCACAACCCGCCTTCAACACCGCCATCTTCCAGTCACAGCAACCCCACCAGGTACAACAGCAGCAACTCCCACCACATCCCCAGAATGCTGGCCCAAGACCACCACCACAACAACAGCCTCCTACACATATGATGCAACACTCCCAATCTCTCCCACCACACCAAGTTGCTCCTGGTCCAGGCGCGTACCACCAGGGCACACCACCGCCATCCTCCTCCTCCGGCCCAATCCAGCACACACACTTGATTCCACTCCCACCAACCTCCTCCTCGATGCTGCCACCACCGAACACCTCACGCTCATCGTCTGTGAATCAGGAGCTTTTCACCCAGCAGGCTGGCGTGAAGCGTTTCCTCGAGGAGCAACACCTCCCTGCGCGTCGCCACTCCGCACAGACGATTCTGACCTCGACGAATGGGTCCTCGTCGCCCTTCTCTCGCGGTGGATCCTCACGCAACAGCTCGATCTCCTTCGACTACTCGAACCACTCACAGACCAACTCCCGCCGCTCATCCCTGGCACACGAGCTCTTCCCGAACCCCTTCTCGAACGGGCGCAGACAGAACTCGTACTCCTCCTCCGCATACCTCTCGCCCAACATGCAGTCCCAGCGTGGGTCCACCTCCGGGATCGTGCCTCTACACATGACCATGACGCCTCCTGTCGCTGCTCCGGCACAGAACTCGGAGGCTCCGGTGTTCAAGAGCGAGTTCTCGTTCAAGGAGAACTCTGGCGTCAAGCTCCCGCCCGTCGCGAGCATCCCTGTGAACCCGGCCTTCACTCCCGCTGCTGTGCCTGAGGGAAAGAAGAGTGGTGAGAAGGAGAAGGAAGATGGAGAGGAGAACAAGAAGAAGAAGGAGAAGGTTATGAATATCTCGAACTTGTTGGGATGAAGAGGGTGAAGAGAGCATTGATGCTGTCGTTTGATACGATGGTGTTGGATTGTCTCGCTTTTTTCGGTTCTTTCCATGACACTATGTTTGATTGCTGTCATTTTCTTTGAGTTATAACTACAGGGTATAATTGTTTTGTTTTGTGAGGCACCGAGCATCACGTAGTTGTACGGAGCTGATGAAGTTTGTATTGTCCATTCGTCGAGAATCCGATCGTGGTAGTTGTGCACCACCAACCCACAGACCAGCTCGAGATGGAAATAACGATCCCATGAAGTCGATCACACTTGAAAACCTGAAAGTCGGTCATGTTGAGAGAAAGGCAGCGACAGTTTTGTTATTGCTCTCTGAACATGTCGTTGTGGATGGACCCAATGGTATCAATACCTTCAAGTGCTCTCTTCCATGAAGTCAGCAGGTTCATCAATGATGGCGCCAAATTGCCTGGGTCAAAAATCCTATGTAGTACCGTGGGTTCCACGTTCCACCATCAATAGCTCATTGAACAAATCGGTGGGAGAAATGCAGCGACGGACAAAAAGGTCTGTGAAGAGCTATGACTGACACGCCACGAAAATTCCCGACAACAGCTCAACTCGGAGATGTCAAACTCCTCATTCTTCTGAGACTGTTTGAACAAGTAGATGCGGATGCTGAGACTCGTGATGTTCTTTAATCTATCTAGTGATGCGTAGAAGGAAGGAAGGTAAAAGGAATGTCACCCGCGGCGTTGTCCCGCGAAATATGATGTAACGAGATCCCGCACATACGCTGATAGTCGTAGGTGAGACGATATCACAAGGATATCACTTGATCATTCAGAAGGACACGTCACACCGCCAAAGTCTTTGGGACAATATTTGATCCTTTAATCTCAGCCGGTATTGAGACGTTTGTAATGCCGCGCGCGCGTAGCAACTACTACTACACATAGAGGAATCTTGTTTGGCCACCCCGGATCATCAGGGCAAGAAATTGTATAATTCAATGAGGTAGAGACTCCGATCGTGGCAAAAAATCACCGCCAACACACAGAGCCTCAGCATGAAATTAGATTAGCTCAACTTCATCGACAAACTGTGAAGAAGGGACAGCAGAGCTTGCCCTTCCCTCGTGTGTCTCAAATGGAGCGACAACGACAGGCTAAAATTGCTGAAGAGGCAGTATCCAAAACTTGTTACTTGAGAGTGGTCCAAACATTGCAGATGATACAAGAGGCAAGAAACAGTTAAAAGCAGTGGAAGGTGTAGCGGAGAGGGGAAGGGAGAGAAGAGGAAGGCCGAGAAAAAAAATCTTGAGCAGCTGAGCTGAAGGGTCGCGTTGCCTGAGCAACCAAAAGACCATCATGGTGATTGATTGGAATTGGGGGTTGATTCTCACTGTCTCATTGCTCATTGGCTATTGGCTATTGTCTCAATGTGCAATGTGCAATGTGTATTTGAGCCACTCACCACGCAGGAACCTGTAACACCTCAAGCGCTTCCCCTACTGCTTGGTGCTTGATCATAGGTATAGCGTGCACGGAGCCGCAGCTTTGGTAGAATGGCCCAGAGCTAGCGTCCTCTACCCATGTTGTAGGGCCATATCGCCAGGGGCTATAGTCTACAATAAAACAACTAGTTCTGGTTTGAATATTGAGCATCAGATATCTGATGAACTTGAATTGGCCTAGTAGCAGAGACCCCAGCGTAGCAAATGTGGTACACGGCCCACGCTGTTGGGGTGCTCCACTCCAGGTGTGGTATCATCTTACATTGCCCTCCAGCCACCAGCCACCCAGAGAGAATGAAGGCGCTCCATCACTTCCATGGAGAACCCGAATGTTGGGTAGCATTGGTGGCAGTGTAGAAGATCATTGTTGACACGGAAAACAATATTCCGCATCAAAGATTATAGAACCCTTAACAAGAGAGGGGGACTGACAAACATATACTGCGGAATAATTCACATTACAAGACACATCTCGTTACCTTTTACCAAAATGAAGACAAGAGTTTGATGGGTGGTTCTTTCTTCGACTCATATGTTCCAACACGCCTGAGAGCGTGCAGAACAGTCGTCGTCCTCTAGACGTCACAAGGTTTCTAGGTTTCCTGACACAGACATCACCACGAGAACTGGCAATTAGTCGCGGCGAAGTTTTTTTTTTTTTTTTTTTTAAATTCTAATTTGCTAATTCTGCTCTTATCCACCACATCGTCGAGTTGGCCTCTCTTCATCAGCTCATTTGAACTCAAGTCACCAAGATGAAGTGTGAGATCTGCACAGCTCAAGAATCCAAGTACAAATGTCCCAAGTGCGCGGTGGCGTACTGTTCTCTGGCCTGCTTCAAGTCGCCCAAGCATGAAGAGCACCACGTCTCGCTCCCATCACCGACACCAGCGCCAGCGCAAGAACCCATCGAGCCCACTACCAAGACATCCGAGTCACAGTTCCCTGAGGTGCTGAAAGATGAAAAGATCCAGTATTTGCTCAAGTTTCCCGCGTTGAGGACACACCTGGCTGCAGTGAACGATGTGTTGTGTGATATGACCATTGGTGCAGAGCGCAGGATGGACCTCGCTGGAGAGAAGCTCGGACGACTCAGGACTGCTGGAGAGGAGGAGAATGAAGTTGTCGAGGAGTTCTGTGTTCGTGTTATGGAGATCCTGGAGAGTGGGCAGGGGAATACTGGGATTGAGAGCCAGTAGAGATGAGGGAGTTCGCAGGAGCGGTTTACCCGAGATGATGCTGAATTAGAGTCTAATCGTAATGAATGATGAATAACGCTGATCTTGCAACATTGTAGGGTATTTCATCTACGATTTTAATGATTTGTGTGGCATCAAGCATCTTAAAACGGTGCTGATGAAGTTTGTATTGTGGTCCATTCCTCTAGTCTCCGATCGTAGTGGTTGTGCACCACCAACACACAGAGGTAGAGATGGAAATCAGTCGGTCGTGGATCGGTATTCAAAGATAGCCAATGGCCAATGGTAAATGGCCACTCACACTGACAGTGGCTTTCAATTCTCATGAGAAACTGGCAATGCTGGACAAGAATGTACACCTTATTCGTAGCGCCGACGACGCAACATTATTAACTTTTGGTGCAACGAAAGTTATAAGCAATAAACAGGCAAATCGTAAAGCACAGCAGAGTCTGTTGAGTATGGACTGAGCATGGACCAAGTTTCAATGAATGTGATATCAGAGGGAGTGCCACCGATTATGATCTCTGACAAGGGTAGTGAGCTGAGAGTCATCAAAACTTTTATGGCCAACCTTCCCACAGGCCGCGAAAACCAGGGCCCAGGGCCAAACAGATGAACTTCATCTCACCCAGCCGCTTCATACGCAGTTGATGGCCTGGCCAGATGATCAAATTTAAGATTCCAGAAGGTCTTTCAAAGTTCTTATGAATTCAGAATTATGAATTATGTTCTGTAAAGCCATCCTACGACAGTGTCACGGAATGTGGTCTACTGAGTCAAATTGACTATTAATCTACGGATCCTGAACGGACCCCACACAACACCACCTTCACAAGGCCAACTTTGGTCTAATCATACCCTTGGCACCCTTACACTTTATTCTGAACAATGCACCGCCCTTATCCTCCGGGTTCAAGCCGAGCTTATCCGGCTCATCCAAGTGCAAGTTTGCGGTAGTAACAAACAGCTCATCCATATCCCTTCCACCAAACGAGCACGCGGAGATTCTCGAAGCTGGGAACTCAAACTTCTCCACGAGCTCTCCCTTGTGGTCAAAGTGGGCGACGGTGTTCGTGCTCCACACGGCAGTGTACACGTGTCCGTCCTGCGTGAGTGCGTGTCCATCTGGCTCTGGCGACGAGGCGGCAGGGTATGCCTTCTTGATATCGATCCATGGACGCTTGTTCTTGAGCTCGCCATCCTCGTAGTCGAACTTGTAAATGGTGAAGTCGAGCGAAGAGGTCCAGGTGACCGTCTTGCCGTCGTGGGACCAGTTGATACCGTTGGAGATGAGCACGTTGGACTCGGCCACGGTGACTTCGCCAGTGGCAACCTCGATGCGGAGAAGCTTTCCCTCGTCGATCGGGCCGTGGTCAAAGGAGCCCATCACACCTTGGAAGATGTACTTCCCGTCTGGCGAGGCATTGCCGTCGTTGGATCTCAGCTTGGCCGCGTCCGGGTAGAGCCACTTGTACTGGAAGGTGCGCGTGGCCATGTCGTACTCGGCGATACCGCTCTTACCTCCCAAGTAGACGATGTTGTCGTTGTGTGTGAGGTAGATGACGCCGATGTACTCGTCTGGGATGACGAACTCCTCGTGGGAGGCCTCGATGGCGGACTGCTCGGAGGAAGTGTACTCGTTGGCAGAGGTCTGGGGCACAGTCACGCGGTGGAACTTGCCGGCGATGATGTCGACCCAGAGCAGCGTGGAGTTGGACGGATTGTATGTGGGGCCCTCGGAGAGACGCCCGTTGTATGTGAGGAATGGCTCCATTTGTCGATGGTGATTGTCTGGTGGAGAAGTCAGCTTAAGTTACAACAGTGGAAGAAGGGGCGGAAGACAAAATCTGAATCTTTGGGCGGTGGAGAAGTCGAAGGCGGCCGAAGCTGCGGGTAGAAAATAAAAGCGGGGGCCCACCATGAGAAGTGGCGGTGGCTGGTGGGGGCGACTTGTTATGACTTGTTATGGCCTGTGGCAAAGAAGAAAGAAGAGCCTGTGATTGGCCCTGAATCAAGACTACTTGTCCATGCCAGACAGCCCAGCCTAGAGCACCTCCCTTGTAGTTCTGGGGCGCGTCGGCGTGCGGATGGCGGGGAAAGTTGCAAAGCTGAAACCCACTTCAAGCCGGGAAGGACGAAAGGCTGTGGAGAGGTGAGAATCAGGATCTGTGCCTATCACCATATTGACTCCAAGTCCCTGCAACTTGTACGGCCATGACGTTCCCACACACACGCCCAACAACAAGTTACAAGGCCGAAAACAGCGATCCGTCGGCTGGGGATTGGCGCTTACGAAGAGGCGAGTCACCATCAACACTCGAAACTCGGCAGGAGGGCATGGCGGGCCTCCTCCATACCGCGATACCCGGCTGTATATGACAAAGAGAGTGCTGCCTAGAACGCTACGAGCTGAAGGTTGTCAGTCTCCAGCCTGGGACGCCACCAGACTTTACAACTTGCCACGCGTGTAGGCCGAGCTGGTCACTGATCAGCCGCCAAAAGGGGGCGCCTTCCTCGATGTTCCAACTTCCAGCCTTCCAGCGCCCGTCTCGCCGTTGTTGTAAAAACTTGTCAGACAACTGTTTCTTTTGTGGCGATTGGACGGGCAACGACGGTTGACGGGGGGGCTGTTTGCGCTGTTTGCACACGATTTTGGCGGTGTCATATTTTTACTTCCTTGTACGTGCAGCGCGACTCGTTGGCAGTTGCCCCGCGGAGGAGATCCCGGCTTGTGTTGTCCTGCTGGGAGGCTCTGAGGGTGGATTAAAGTGCTCTTTCTTTCCAGATAGTGCTTAGATAGCAGGATATTCGTACTCACCGAGCTCAACTGCCCCACCTGAGGCTTTTCCCCCCACTCCAAAACTGCTCGTCTCGCCTCTCACCGGCTCTCCGAGAAGTTTGCCAGGCTGCTCACCAATCACCAATCACCGCAACTTGGAGCCGAGTCTGGAACAGCCTCCGAGGACCTGCGATGGGCCTGGAAACGCTGGGAGGAGCCACGCGGCCGAGACCCTTGTCGTTTGCCACTGTCTTTGGCTGGCTAGCTAGATGCGGATAATTAGTACCCGTGCTCTGATACCGAGTACTATAGGTAACCATGCGACGCTGAGGTCAGTAGTGCTATTCGCTAGTCCATATATCTACTCCAGCTTCTCCTACCACACGCTCCCATGCCCCACGGCAATCACAGACCCCTCGGCCCAGCCCCAGACCCGCCAGGCCTCATGCGCGCTCCATCACCGCTGCAGCCCGTTGCGAGAGGCCCAAAACAAGAATTGGCAGATGTGGCCCACCTCCAGCCCTCCGCCCTTTAAAAGCTCTCTGGGCCCCTCCGCCGCCTTGTTTGCCATGTTCTTCTTCACGAGCCAACACTGTTACCACTACTCTCCTCACTGCCACTGCACCCGCTGACTTCTCCCGCAATGGCCTCCCCAGCCGAACACATCGACGCCTTCCTCACCACCCCGGTCTTCTCCCGGCTGGCGTGGAGCCTCTACAACAACAATACGCCGCCAGAGCACCCCCTCCTGGCCCGGTTCGAGAGCGACATTGAGCAGCTCGTCGCCACCACAAGGCTCTCCACTCACGCCCTCATCCACGTGCTCTGGTACCTCTCGCTGCTCATGGCATCGCCCTCTGTCGAAGAGCTCCTCATCCCCTCACATGCACAGCGCACTCCACACAGCCTCCACCAGCTCGTGGTTGTGCTCATGATGGTGGCGAACAAGACCACAGACGACTCGAGCTACACACTCAAGACGTGGGATAACTTGACACCCCTCACGACTCCACTGCTCAAACAGCTCGAACTCCACGTGCTCAAGGGAGTGCACTACAACGTGATCCTCAAGAAGGAGGGATACATCCCCTTCTGCCAGAGCCTCACCTCGCTGGCCACACAACAGGGTCTCATCAGACTCCCAGCAGTGTCTCCTCCAATGTCCCAGGAACTCCTACCATGTCTCCCACTGGCGCCACTCTCCACCATCCCGCACTTCACACTCACAGACCACCAACCACAGAGCTTCGAGACATACCCACTCACGCCCAGATCGCCACTGGCGGAGCTCTACACAATCCCACCACTTGCACTCGCCACAGTGCCACTCGCACCTGCTGCTCCAGTGGCACAGTACGCCATGCCAGGATATCCACGCAAGCGCTCGTACGACGAGGAGCCACAGAGATACTACAAGAGAGCACACTACACGCAGACGTACACGCCCCAGTTCTTGCACCCGCAGAACAACTACTACAACTACACTCCTCCTACTGCTGAGCTGCTCTCACCGGTGGTGATGGACCATGAGCATTGCCAGTGCTGCTGCTTGACGAACATGACCAACGAGTGGCATATGAGCATGAAGCAGGCCGGGGCTAAGCTGTGATGTGATGGGGTTTTAATGAATTACGACAAAAATGGACTAGCATTATGAATCGCATGAATTGTTATGAATGAACCAGAGCCGCGTAGTGAGTTGGCGAGAGGATCAGAGAGAGAGCCTCAGGAGTCAGAGGATGGCTGCTCGGGACCCGCTCGGCGATACAGGATTGATAGACAAGTGGATCCGGCGCTCGAACATCACAGAAGTTTCAAATAGGAAGCCAAGGCGGGAATATTCAGTGGGTTATACAGTCCTGGATTCCTAACGAGTTTCACGGATTCCCCCACATCCCGCGAGCCCCAAAAGCATGTTCATGTCTCTAGCCAATCATCTCGGCGCGCTTGTTGTCTTGTGTTGTAGTTAACTTAACTTCCTTGCCCGTCACGCCCACGCCGCAAAAGGGAGGTATCAACTATCTACGCCCCTTGGTATTCCAGACCCACAAATGCCCGGGACATAACAGCCAAATCACCTTCCAATGCGGCCCCAAAAAGGCCCAAAAGCTCACCAGGAAGTTGGAACTTGGGAGCCGTGACCAGCGTGGGCCTCAGGCGGTGATGTGGCCAGCTTCATGTGCCTCAGAGTACCTCAGTACGAGGTGCAGAATCCTCGTCCAACATTCCAATTTCCACCGTGACGTCGGGATCGTGTTTGGAACTTTGGGCCCGGTTCTCTGGTTTGGTGGATAGCGGCTTGAAGGGCTCGTTAGTGTCTATGGACTCTATATATCACATCTATTACCCTCAAATCCAACGAATAGCGCGCGATTGCACCGTTGTAAGTCCCCTCCGCCAAAATGGTGACGCACGTGACATTCACGTGACTTCGCGAATTCTTCTTTCGCGCTAATTTCCGCACTCCTGCTATGTCAGCGGGAGAAGATGAAGAAGAAAGAAGACACCTCCACAGCACGCAAAACAACGCCCTTAACACCCACGAACAGCCCAAACATCCCCGTCATCAGTCACATGCCCACAGACTCCACCGAGACCGACCATCTCCGGCGCGCGGTGCTCGAGGCCGTGACGCTCCCTGCGCGAGTCGACTCTTCGCTCCGCGTGCTCTCTGAGCCAGTGGGGGATGCCTCGATGCTGCTGTGTGGGTGTGTCATATCCGAGAAGCTGGCGAGTGCTCTGACTCGTTCTGACTCTACACTTGATTGTCCTACTTGCAATACCCTGGGAACGAGGCTCGTGGCGCCGGTGGAACAGCTGAGGACGCTGTATCAGGCCCTCGCCATTGAGGAACACAACGTCCTGTCAGATCTATCGCCAATAACGAGTGCAGCTGCGAGTACGACCAAGGAGGGAATGAAGAAGGATACACTAATGTCTCTATTCTACTCCATTGTGAACTCTGTCAGACAGGAGCCATCATCCGCGCCATCACCAAGGGTCTCCATGGATGGAGGAGCCGCTTTCTCAGCCACATCCCCGCCTACATCCCGAGTCATCGACTTCCGCAAACCATCCAAAGCCTCACGCTCATCATCTATGGTATCCAACACCACGATCCCATTGTTTGTTACTACGAAGGAGCGCACGAACTCAACTTCATCTCTGTTGACATCCACCCAACAATCGAGCTCTTTGCAAACCCCGCCAAACTCAATCCCCACACCACCAAGCATTCATGCCTCACTCGAGCCCGTACAGGATAACAAGGAGTTCCTCTTCGTGAAGTGCTTCCCAACATACCGCAGACACTACCAATATGGCACTCACTCCAAGTTCCTCAAGGCCAAGTCGAAAACGTTCATCCAGAGTAAGATCTCACCGTCGTGCAAGTACTTCGTCCTCCTCAGCCCAAAGAAGTGGGAAGTCTACGAGATCAACCCGGACCCAAGCAAGCCACCGCAACTGTACTGCTGTGGTAAGTCAACTGGTGAGTTTGGTCACAACTTTGAACACCTCGAAAAGCCTCCTATGAACGAGATCCGCAATGGAAACGTGACGGCGCCAGACTTCCTCAAGAAGCTCACGGACTGGGAACACCTCTACTGCTCCCTCTCAGACTCCCTTTTGGTCATCTCGGGAACTAATGGGATCTTTAGGGTCTTTGACATCACACACCACGGCCGCCCGATCTACTTGTACACCTCCAACTTCCCAATCCGTTGCATTGACATCTCCCCGGACTCCCAGCTCATCGCATACGGAATCACAGGCAAGGATCGTATCAGTGGGACTGAACAGGCTTTGATTGTCATGCACAAGCTTCTCTTCAACGCTGACATGCTGTTCAAGGTGGACCCAGTGACAATCACGTTCCCATACCGAGACCCGATCAACACCGTTTCATTCTCGCAGGACTCACAATACCTCTCGTGCTCCACGGCGCTCGAGGCGCGGTTCTTGACAGTATCAGTGCGTGAGCCCGACAGACCGAAGCTCGTGATGAAGTCGATGAGATCGCTCGACACGTCTCTCGAGAGTGAGGGAATCACCGACATCAAGATGTTTGACAACAACCGCTTCATCTGTGTCACCTCCGTCGCATTCGGTGCACCACCCATCATCATTGACAACAACATCGCTCTGACCAATGGCCTTCAGACAGTCGCACAGCCCAAGATGCTACTCAAGCTCGATGAGGTGGGGAACAACATCCACGCGTGTGCAGTCTCCCCGCGCAACGACAGCGTGGCGCTGCTGGACCGCAATGGCACAGTATACCTCATGTCCACGAGCATGAAGATGGACCAGGAGAGTAAGCGTGTTTTTGTCGTCGACCAGGTCAACCACGCGTTCAGGGCAAGGGAGAGTGCAAGTCTCGTGTTCAGTAGGGATGGACACAAGTTGTACATTGTGGATCGGAAGGGAATGCTCTACATCAATGATTTCGCTGCCGGGTTGCCACAGAATCCCGAGATTACAAGGTGTAAGCAGTTGATCCGGGATTGAGTAATGATTAGTTTGTAATGTCTTGTTAATTAATGATGTGTTATGTTTTCTGAAGTTTGTTGGATAGCGCTTGTATCCGTGAAGTCTTGCAATTTGAGATCGATTTCTGACGCGTCACCAAGTTCAGCCCCGCAGATTCGAGAGAAGGAAAAACTCTGACACCCCTTCTCCCTTCTCATTCCAAAGCGAGGGACACCCACATTGGCTTGACAAGTCACAAGACCAGAGCAGAAATTGAATTCAAGCTGGAATCTTCAAGGACTCAATGAAACCTGGCTTTCTGCAAAGAGCCCTGTTGGCCTTCGACTACCACTTTGGCCTCTGGGAAGATGAGGGTCTACCATGGGAGAACTCCGTGATCACCTTGTTTCACAGCTCTCCACGAAGTCATTTCGACACCGATTGCTTCCCGGTTGTTCCCAATGACTTTGGTGAGCCTGGCCTGTATTCACTGAATGACTACATCGATGTTGAACTCTCTCAGTACATCCCAGAGCCAGGGAAGGGGACCTGGGTCCTGGCAACGTTGTACCGCAAGAAGGATATTGATGAAGAGTTTGAGGCCAGAAACCCGTTTGCCATGATGCCCAAGGGAACCCCGGTAGGTGAGTACAGTCCGGAAGTGAAGGCCAAGGGAACTTTGAACAGCACTGGAACGAACCTCGACATGAGAGAGGTAGGGCTGACATACCCGGCAATCTACATCGAAGGACCAGGATACTACTGCTTGAAGCATTATTCACCATGGGCTAAATACTACGAGCTCAAGGTTCAGGTGAATGATTCCTACATGTGGGATCAATACAGAGTACTATGGAACTACTCACGATTCATTCTCGGATCTCGCTTCCTGCTGTACTTGGGATTTGCTCTCATTTGGCTCAAACATATCAGAAAACACAGGACTCATCACATTCCATTCATCATATTCGTCGTTATCGCCCATCAAGCTGTGATTCCTCCCATTGCTGAACATATATTAGCATTGGCTTCTCTATTGGCCCATATCGTCTGGTTCATCCTGTTCCAATACAGTGGCCGTCTCTCCTACGACGCCCCACGCTGGTCAGAGAGATCTGGAGTCAAGACTTTCACGCTAATGCTTATCATTGTCGCCCTCAAACTATCCCCGATCGGGAATCCCAACCACATTACGCTCCCGAAGATTGTCCTGGACATCATGTTTCTGGGCACTGGCATTGTCATACACGGCCGTATGATCATGAGATGCATCAAGACCTTCAAAGGACGATCTGCTAGTGCCCAGAGTTCTGAGTCGAACAAGATTTACCCACACTTCAAATTCATCTTCTTCCTCAGCGTTGGAATAAGCGGACGCTCGATATTCATCCCACTGAACAGTCTTTCAAAGAAGCTGACTGGTCTCTCCATGTTCGATTTCCTCCTGAGTGCAATCTGGCCTGGATACTACGACAAGCACGTCATCGATGGGTACGAGAGCATATATGAGAGGAAACTGGTGTATTTTGCTCTGTTTATGTGGTTGTATGAGCTTGTCCTGGTGTGTCTGCTGTGTAAGTTCCTGAGCCCAAAGACGATGCCAATTGAGGCGCTGCTCAGAAAGACCAAGAAAGATGAGAAGCAGGAAGCCTGATGTTCTGATGGCGACTTGCAACATTTCAATCGTGTACATATTGATATAATCAATCCCATATCGTATCAATATGAATGAACAACGCCTGTTGTTGGGATAGAGCTCGTATCAAGATGTATCAAGATGTATCAAGCCTTCATGTCGGAGTGCTCGGCAACCTCGGGCGAGACGGACTTGGACTTGGACTTGGAAGTTGGAGGCCACAGGGAGTAGTGCTCAAGTCAGAGAACATAGTGGAATATGCTCAGAACTTTGCTGACGTGTAGAATCTTCCGTGGATTCTCTTTGTTCAGAGCCCGAGTTTGCCCGCGGTTCAGTTCGCCCCAAAGGGAGAGAGATGATGTGTGCGGGCTATGGTGCTGGGCTGTGTCACATAGGTCACTCAGACAGCCGCTGAAAGCCTGTGAAGCCTTTTGAGAAGACGGTCTTCGGGAGAAAGTTGAAAAGCATGGATCCTATGGTGATGGTATAGTAGTCTCCTGGATCTCTTCGGCGTTTCGAGCGGTTGTTTGGCAGAGAGATAGAGTTACGTGCTTGTTATTGTTGGTTTAGCGGGATGTCGCGAAAAAGGAACGGCGGGCGCCTCGGACTTATCGCCGTGGGGGTTCCAGTGGGGGTATAATGCTGGGAGCTGTCTTGTTTGAGAGCTACTGATCAGTATATCTTACTTAGCACTTAACAGAAAACTCCTTCACCCGGATTCCCGGCCAAATCAGACCCCCACGGGCTCGATAAGCGCGTAGTATGGAGCATGCAGCCGGGCGCGTGTGCCTACCGGTTCGGCGCGGATTCAGCCAATCAGCGACGCGAGATTCATAATCCCCGAGCCACGAGTTTTTTTTTTTCCAACCATTCACGTCAGGCGTAAAATTTGTATTTAAAGGCAGCCTCTTCCTCGAGCCAAAACAAACAACAGGCCTCTGCTACTTACTTTGTCAAGTCCAACACACACTCACACACATACACAATGCCAGCTCCATACAAGAAGGGTTCCGAGAAGAAGGGTGCTACCCTCTTCAAGACCAGATGTCTCCAGTGCCACACCGTCGAGAAGGGTGGTCCACACAAGGTTGGTCCAAACCTCCACGGTGTCTTCGGCCGTGTCTCCGGTCAGGCTGCCGGCTACTCCTACACTGACGCCAACATCAAGAAGGCCGTTATGTGGAATGAGCAGACCATGTCCGACTACTTGGAGAACCCTAAGAAGTACATCCCAGGTACCAAGATGGCCTTCGGTGGTTTGAAGAAGGAGAAGGACAGAAACGACTTGGTCACCTACTTGGTCAACGCTTGTAAATAAGCTCCCTCCACAGTTCCCAGAGAGATATGAGTAACGACAAGAATCCCTGAAGCATGCATATTCCCCAACAATCACCACCACAGCCGAAGCACTGTCACACATCCACGATCAACATTGCACATCACCACACACACATCATCACATCAGACCCACGCTCTTGGAAACAAGACCGATGGAGCACACCCTTTGCATCCTGCTTCGCTAATATTATAGAGCTTTTCTTCCCACAAGGGCTTGAATCCTTCAGACCCGTTGTATATATCTGACGTTTTTTTGTATCATTCCCATCTGAAAAGAAAACCTTGTTATTTAAAGTCATTATGAGCATTGATCCTACACTGTAGTTGATTCATTCATACCAATTCGTTTCATTTCGTTACTGATTATCAAAGTCCAAACTGGGCCTGGAGCTGCTGCTTGCGTCTCTCGACTAGGAAGCTCTCAATCTCATTCATGGTTGGTGGCGGCGCATCAGAAATGAAGAGTTCTGTGCCATGCGATGAAGGGTTCCCATCACGAAGCATCTTGGCCCTCTTCTTGCTTGCTGAACGCTCAAACTTCAACAGATCATCTTTCAACTTGGCTGGCTCCGTCTCATCGCTATTTGTCTCTCCTTGATCAGGCTCCAAGCCGAAGTCTGCCAGAGAGTCAGCCATCAGTTGATCTGGGTCGACACCATAATCAAGAACTACCTGCTCGTCAAAGTATCCGTAGTATCGAGCATCAACGCGGGCTTCGAGCTCCTTGAGTCGTTGTTGTTGTGACTTGTTCTGCTCTTTCTTGGCTTTTGCATCATTGAGATCATCCTGTTGTTTCTTCAAGATCTCCTTGACACCAGGCAGTTCCTTAGCACGACCAAAGTATCTGTATCCCCTGATGGTAACACTACCAGGCAGCTTACCACTGTCGCTCCTGATGTAGTCTGGACCTCCGAGAGATTTGATGTGGTGCTCCCACGCCGTCTTCTCGCGTGTCAGCTTGTTCAGCGCATCGTTGAGGTCCCTGATTTCAAAGTCTGAGACTTTCTCATCAGAGATCTTGAGCATCTTCTGACTGATCTCAGTCAACACCTGCCTTCTCCATGCCTCTGCATCTTTGAGCGATGTGACCTTCTGGACGGAGCGTGGTCGCTGTGTGGAGTTGTAGTCGATGTACCCGCCCTTCGCAGCCTGTTGTTCCTGGTAGCGGAAAAGGACGGAGTTGGCCTTCTCGCTGTTCCTGGACATTGATTGAAACTGTTGTTTACTGCTTCCTGGGTGCCTTTCTGCTAGGAACAGGGTTGATATCGCAATTGTGGTCTAGGCCTCTCTCTTCGCCTCTTCTGTCCTGGGCGGGAATCTGAAAAAAGAAAAAAGCGCGAAACTTCAAAATTCAAAATCTGCTTCTCAGTTCTGCCCGCTGACGTTCCTGAGCTCATACGCGTCGACTCAATTCCACTTTGCCTCTCCTTCCTTCCTCTCCAACACCAGGAAAGACGAGCTCATCCACACAGAGACGCCATGCCCATCTCGCTCTCGCCGTCCGTGCGCAACTCGCGCTTTGTGATTGCCTCGCTGGTCCTCTTCGCCATCACTCTCTTCCTCGTTACATCCCCTGCAGACGTGTCCACCTCGCTCGAGAAGGCCAAGTCCACCTTCGACTTCTCGGGCTCTTCTTCCTTCGTTGAGGAGGACGAGCAGCCAGTCTACCCACCAAAGGACAGTGGTAACTCCCCACAGTACGCAGACGACACAGCCCCACCAAAGCCAAAGGAACAGGTCCCAGCAGCAGACCCTGGCACCTCTCCACAGTTCGCCGACGACTCCTCCAAGGACCAGGCCGATGCAGAGGCCAAGGAGAACCCAAAGGCCGCCGACAAGGGCACGCCAATTAAGCAGGCTCCAAAGCCTGACGGCGCTGGCTCTTCTAAGGGCTCTGGTGCCGGAAAGGGCTCGTTCGATGCCATCAAGGATGATAAGAAGGCATACGAGGGAGTCCCTGACAAGTCTGATGCTGATGAGGAAGAGGATGATTCTTCTGCCGTCAGCTCAAACAAGGGCGAGCCAAAGTCCGTTGCTGACTGCACGAAGGACTCTGAGTTCGTCGTGATGATTGATGCTGGATCAACTGGTTCCCGTGTTCACGTCTACGAGTTTGACACCTGTTACTCTCCACCAAAGCTTGTCAAGGAGACATTTGAGATGCTCACGCCAGGTTTGTCCTCCTTCGACACTGATACCGCTGGTGCTGCCAAGTCCCTTGACCCATTGCTCAAGATTGCCATGGATACTGTTCCTGTCAAGTCAAGAGGCTGTTCCCCAGTCGCTGTCAAGGCTACTGCTGGTTTGCGTCTCTTGGGTGAGGAGAAGTCCAAGAACATTCTCAAGGCTGTTAGAACACACTTGGAGAACGACTACCCATTCCCAGTTGTTGAGGGTGATGGTATCTCCATCATGTCTGGTGATGACGAGGGTGTCTACGCTTGGATCACTGCAAACTACTTGCTCGGCAACATTGGTTCTGCTGACAAGTTCCCAACTGCTGCTGTCTTTGACCTTGGTGGTGGCTCCACACAGATTGTCTTCGAGCCAGATTTCAAGAATGGCGAGAAAATGGCCGAGGGTGAGCACAAGTACGAGATTTCCTTCGGAAACAGAGACTTTACATTGTATCAGTTCTCTCACTTGGGTTACGGTTTGATGGCTGGAAGAAACAAAGTCAACTCTTTGCTCGTTGAGACTGCCATCAAGGATGGTAAGCTCGCCAAGGATGCCACTACTGGAACTCTTGTCTCCCCATGTATCCCACCAGGAATGTCCGCCAAGGACGTTGAGGTCAAGCTCGACTCTGGTGACACTTACACCATCACATTCAAGGGAGCTGAGACCCCAGTGGGCGCTCAGTGCAGATTCCTTGCTGAGTCCATCTTGAAGAAGGATGCTGAGTGTACTGTTGCCCCATGCTCTTTCAACGGTGTGCACCAGCCATCCTTGGTGAAGACCTTCAGAGAGACCAGTGACTTGTATGTCTTCTCCTACTTCTACGACAGAACCAACCCACTTGGTATGCCATCATCCTTCACCCTTGGTGAGCTCAGTGATCTCGCCAAGGTTGTCTGCAACGGCGAGTCCACCTGGACCGATGCTCTCTCCACCATCGATGGATCCATCAAGCAGTTGACCGAGGAGCCACAGTGGTGTCTGGACTTGTCCTTCCAGGTGGCCCTCTTGCACACCGGTTACGACATTCCACTTCACAGAGAGCTCAGAACCGCTAAGAAGATCGCTGGAAACGAGCTCGGTTGGTGTCTTGGTGCCTCGCTCCCACTCTTGGACAAGAACGATTGGAAGTGTAAGGTTGAGAAGGTTGACGGTTAGGAATTGTCAAGGAATTAGATACACGTGGTCAGAGACCACACAAGTGACAATGCAGGTTATTGATTATGAAGAGTTGTACTAGGTAGAGTGTAGAGCACCTAACACAGAGATGACAAAGGCCACAGCCGCATTTGACGGGTTCCGGGTGTTAATTGTTTGTTGTTGGCTTTTGTATGGCCAAAAATCCGGGGCTGGGAAATCCGCGAGCGAGAAAGATGCGGAAGCGGAAACTTTGGCGGGCGAAGACACTCACATCTCTTCTCAGAATTGGGCGTTAACCAGCAGTCCTTCATTGAAGCAGGCTGTATTACAAGATTGATCTTCCGAACTCCATTGATTCTCGCTTGCACGCTACAAAGGCCACAGAATTCGCCAAGTTTGGACACCACGAGGACCCCTATTAACAGTCTTACTCAGCACAACATCAACACCACACAACATGGCTTCTCCGCCTTCAGCAGTTCCCAAAGCAGGGCAAGACAAAGACAAATCTGAGCATCATCCACCACGATCCAAATCACAGCGTCGAAAGAACTCAGAAGACGAGGCGGTGAAGATGTTCCGCCGTCTCTCAAACTCATCGGACAACCTCAAGACCTCCAAATCGCACGCCAAACTCGCAGAGACTGCCCATGGTGTCCGTCTCCTCTCGAAGAACTTGTCCAAGACCACAGTCAAGCTCGACGCCAAACACATCATGATTGTGACCAAAGCGCGTGATAACTCACTCGTGTATCTCACCAGGGAGATCACCGAGTGGCTGTTGACGCGATACAAGGATCTCACAGTGTATGTCGACCACCATCTGGAGAAGTCTGTTCGGTTCAACGCTGAAGGTCTAGTCAAAGAGCTGCCAAAGGCCTCACATTACTTGAAGTACTGGGACAGAGCTTTTGTCAGAGAGAGATCCTCCATGATTGACCTCATCATCACGCTCGGTGGCGATGGTACAGTCCTGTACGTGTCTTCGCTGTTCCAGAGATCTGTTCCTCCAGTGATGTCGTTCTCCCTCGGATCACTGGGATTCCTGACCACGTTCCAGTTTGAGGACTTCAGAGAGTCATTGGCAGTGGTCATGGAGAAAGGTGTCAGAACGAATCTGAGAATGAGACTTTCGTGTCGAGTACATAGAGCCGATGGATCTCTAGTGTGTGAGCAGCAAGCACTGAATGAACTCACTATTGACCGTGGCCCTTCACCATTTGTCTCAATGCTTGAACTCTATGGAGATGGCTCACTTCTCACAGTCGCACAGGCAGACGGACTCATCCTTGCAACACCAACAGGGTCCACCGCATACTCACTCAGTGCTGGCGGTTCACTTGTTCATCCAGCAGTCAATGTCATCTCAGTTACGCCAATCTGTCCACATACCCTCTCTTTCAGACCAATTCTTCTCCCAGACAGCATGGTTCTTAAGGTGAAAGTTCCCAAGAGATCTCGTTCTACGGCGTGGGCTGCATTCGATGGGCGTGCACGCGTTGAGCTTCAGAAGGGCGACTACATCACTGTGTCTGCCTCCCCTTTCTCCTTTCCAACAGTCATGTCGTCCCCAACAGAGTACTTTGAGAGTGTGTCACGTACGTTGAACTGGAATGTGAGGGAACAGCAAAAGTCATTCGTGCACTTCCTCTCGGAAAAGAACAAGAAGAACTACGAGAAAAACCAGCTCAACAAGCCCAAGTTCAACTTCGCAGACTCGGAAGATGATGTCGAGGACCAGAGTGAAGACTATGAAGAAGTGGCTAATGAGAGTCCTGCAGATATCGATGATACAGACCTCTCGACATATTTCATTCCGCCGCCAGGCCAGGGAATTGATACGCCGCCTACCATCAGAACAGGGAACAACACACCGACGCTGGGACCAAGGTTCTCCCATAGCAGATTTGAAGGATTGGAGCAGCTAGCATCCTTGACATTGGAGAAGAGTGTCTCCAAGAAGTGAGCCTTCGAAGGGATTGTTGAAACTTATGTGCTATGACTGTATTCTGAGACATGTAGAAGGGATGAAACGCTGAAACTTTGGAATAACACTAATCACGATATGGTGGAAACTTTTGTTCTATTTAATTGCAACATGGTCTAACAAAGTTTTGATTAACAGCGCACCAAGTAGTGTCATCCCGCCATCACCCGCCTCCACCGCCTGGCTGTTTCGCGCCAACGCCGAACAAAAGACACTTCACCAGCTGGATGGAATCTTCACCACTTCAGGGCCTTTCACTCATCACCAACCCACCCGCCACAATGGTCTCAGTCCAGGGCTTCCGGGTCGAACTGACGCTCAAGAACGGCGGCACAGTCAGCGGCACAGTGCACACGGTCCGCGACAAGCTGCTCACGTTGGAGAGCGTGGACCTGGGCGAAGGCAAGAAGACCTCCCACTTCAAGGTCGACGGAGCAGACATCCAGAACCTCCGCGTGGTGGACGTGCCGAAGGATCTCAGAGGAGACGGTGCCAATTCGAAGAAGGGCAAGAAGAGCAAGAGTGCTGGTGGTGAGAACGTCGTCGTGTACCAGTCTGCCCAACAGCCACAAACATCAGGAACACCAGGCAGCATCGCCTCCCAGCAGCCACGCAGCTCCAAGCAGAAGAACGCCAAGCTGTCCAGTAGAGGATACAGCTCCTACAACGATAGTTCGATCCCAGAGTGGAATGATACAGACGTCTCCGATATCAAGTCCGGTGGTGACTTTGACTTCGGCGGCAATACTGCCCGCTTCGACAAAGAGTCCGCCATGGAGGAGTTTGTTCTTCGTGACAACATTGACGAGTCTCTGCGTCTTGTGGGACACAACAAGGTCAAGAAGGACAAGTATGGACACGATGAGAATGTTCTTTCAGGAAACCGCTCCGACGCCTGGGACGCTGCTGACACAAAGTCCGGAGCAACAGCTACATCCTTGGCTCCAGCAACGCAGATTGCATCCAAGAAGCTTGCCGCCGTGGTACAGAGCTCTCTCAACAGAAGATCTCCATCATTGGAGAAGTCTGCCCAGTTGTTCTGTCGTGGTGATGTGATTCAGTTGGCAACCCCAGTTCAGTTGCTGGAGATTGAGCGCCTCACTGCCGAGAACTACAAGCTTTCGTCCAAGATCCTCGCGGAGAACTGTTCTCGCTCACTCTCACAGCTCATCATCAAGATGCTCGGAGGCCCATCCAGACTCATCCAGACACACAACTTCCCTCCATTGGTGTTGTTCCTTGTGGGAAACAACCGCGCTGGTGCTCGTGCTCTGGCCACCGGCCGTCAGTTGTCAAACCACGGTGTCAGAGCCATCGCATTCACGTTGACAGACCACACTAAGACTGACGAGTTTGATGATCTTGTCAAGGAGGAGATTGAGGCATTTGTCCTGTCTGGTGGAAAGATGGTGTCTGAGATTAAGGACATGACTTCGTTCTTTGGTTCTTTGGACAGTCCAGTTGAAGTCATCATTGACGCCTTGCAGGGATACGACACGAGTATTGCAGACTTGTGGGGATCTGAACTGGAGAAGGCACACGCTCTGATCAAATGGGTTAACGAGACAAGTGGGGTCAATGCCGTTATATCGATTGATATTCCAGCTGGTATTGATGCTGGCTCTGGATTGATCGCCACTGAGACTGGTTCTTGCATTGAGGCCAAGTTCGTTGTGAGCACAGGCTTGCCACTGAATGGACTCGCCTTGGCTTACACGAACGGATTGGTCTCTAAGGGAGAGTGGAGTCATTACCTTATTGACATTGGCCTCCCACAGAAGTTGTTCAAGAAGGGCAACTTGCGCAAGTTCGACAGAGCTTGGTTCCACGGCGAGTTTGTCGTCTCTTTGGATGTTGACCGTTGATGATTATGATAGAACACGAACAGATAATATGATGTACTTTAGTGAAAATTGTTTGAATGCATTTCTTTTGGTTTCTGAAGAGTTTCAGTAACGGAACTGTTATCTCCACGCGTAACTCCCAGTCCATCTACGCGTAATTCTCAGCACGGCTCCGAGACGTCAAATTCGCGCCCCGACCGCTTCTTGAAAATCGCTCCTTGAGTCTTTGCGAGACACGCGGTCATGTCAAGGCGGCAAACAAACGTTTCCATCACCCAACACACACAGAACACCGGAGGTCTTTCCCAGTCTCTGACCAGGTAGTTTGCCCACTCAGATTCCCACTCGCCCACCGCAAACTACGCGTCGAAAACCACTCATCCCGGTGCCTTTCCCCGCGCGTGTCTCCTCAGAACCAGCCCCAGCCCATACCGCCACTTCAACAGGGCGCTTCGCAGAACACATCGTGTCTTGCGACTGAACCTTCGGTGGGAGTCATCAGAAAGCCTCACACATTCATTCTTGTCCCCGGTCGCGCGTTCCATACCCTCCACTCTGCTGGATAACGCGTTCGCCTCCGTCCCACTATTAACATTCCCTTATCACCAAACTAGAAGGGTCCCTCACCACACACCAAATCCCTCGTTACACATCACAAACTACACAGAAAAACATCAGCCATAATGGGTATCTGTTGCAGTTGCCTATCAGGTACGTATCCGTGGCTTTTACTGGCTGCCGCCAAGTGCCCTGGAAGAGTTTTCGTTACTAACACCCGTTTCAAACAGGCCGTCAGGACAGTTCAGAATACCAGCCGCTTCTCGCAGAGAACGAGCGTGAGGCCATTGCAGCCTTGCTTCAGTACCTCGAGAACAGAACGGACATTGACTTCTTCTCACATGGTCCACTCAGAGCACTCAGCACGCTTGTGTACTCAGAGAACATTGACCTCCAGAGAAGCGCAGCATTGGCTTTCGCCGAAATCACAGAAAAGGACGTCAGACCCGTCGACAGAGAGGTCCTCGAGCCTATTCTCATACTTCTCCAGTCATCAGATACAGAAGTTCAGAGAGCAGCCTGTGCCGCCTTGGGTAACTTGGCTGTGAACAACGAAAACAAGGTTCTCATTGTTGACATGGGTGGTTTGGAGCCTCTCATCCGCCAGATGCTGGCTTCCAACATCGAGGTCCAGTGCAACGCTGTTGGGTGTATCACGAACTTGGCTACTCAAGATGACAACAAGGCCAAGATTGCCCGCTCCGGTGCTCTTGTACCACTCACAAAGTTGGCAAAGTCAAAGGATATTCGCGTCCAGAGAAACGCCACAGGCGCCTTGCTCAACATGACACATTCGAACGAGAACAGACAGGAGCTTGTCAACGCTGGCGCTGTTCCGGTTCTTGTTGGTCTTCTCTCGTCCCCAGATGCTGATGTTCAGTACTACTGCACAACTGCCTTGTCCAACATTGCCGTTGATGAGGCCAACAGAAAGAAGCTCTCACAGACCGAACCACGTCTTGTCACACAACTTGTTCAGTTGATGGACTCTCCTTCTCCACGTGTCCAGTGCCAGGCTACTTTGGCTTTGAGAAACTTGGCTTCCGATGCAGGATATCAACTTGAGATTGTCAGAGCTGGAGGTTTGCCACACTTGGTCAAGCTTCTGCAATCATCACACGCTCCACTCGTACTTGCTGCTGTTGCCTGTATCAGAAACATCTCTATCCACCCATTGAATGAGGGTCTGATCATTGATGCAGGATTCTTGAAGCCACTTGTTGCTCTGTTGGATTACAACGACTCTGAGGAGATTCAATGCCATGCTGTCTCCACTTTGAGAAACCTTGCTGCATCTTCAGAGAGAAACAGACTGGAGTTGCTTGAGGCCGATGCTGTTGTGAAATTGAAAGACTTGGTCTTGAACACGCCTGTGAGCGTGCAGAGCGAGATCTCTGCTTGCTTTGCCATCTTGGCTCTTGCTGATGATTTGAAGGCCAAGTTGCTCGAGCTCGGATTGGTCAACGTCCTCATTCCACTCACATACTCTCAGAATGGCGAGGTCTGTGGTAACGCCGCTGCTGCTTTGGCCAACTTGTGCTCAAGACTCTCAGACTACAAGCAGATCCTCGATACATGGGAACAGCCAAGGAGCGGTGTGCGTGGTTTCCTTGAGAGATTCTTGAAGAGCAAAAACCCAACATTCGAACACATTGCCCTTTGGACCATCCTGCAACTTCTTGAGTGCAACAACGCCAAGATTACAGAGCTTCTCAAAAATGACACAAGCATTGTTGACGTCATCAAGAGTCTCAAGGAGGAGAACGTTTCAGCCACACAGAACAACCGTGTCGTTGATGAGATGGGTGAGGATCCAAGAGTCGAATTGTACAACCTGAGCCACCAGATCCTCAACTACCTTGCTCTCTGAGCTGACTACGTTTCGCCCAAAATTTTGAAGATTTACTGATTGATTAGACTCTGACTTTCTCCACCAACCTTGTGATACTACTTCTCCGACCGCTGATGTTGCTTTTTGCTCAAGAGTGTTGATTCGGTGCTCCTCACATTTTTTGTCACATCACTAATTGCATATTGCCACACACAAATTGACGTATAATGCCTTGAACCTGCTTGTTCTGTAGCTCGTAGTGCTGAAAGGCCTCAAGCTGTCGTTTGTCGCGCTCGAGTCTTTTTCTGCTGGCCAAGAAACATCACCACGAGAACACCAGAAGACATCACCAAAAGTCGGCAAAACCAAGGAGCAATGAGTGCAGAAAGTGCTACAGATATGCCCGTTGGGAAGGTTGGTGAGACACCGGATACAACACTATCAACTGTCAGCCAGGGGCCGATGTCTGGAGACCCAAAGTTCGATGCCGAGAACCCAGACTGGATTGATGCCAGAGCCAAAGTGGTACGTACACCATCAACGTACAGATGCGGTAGGGAAATGATACTAACAAACCCTCAGGATAAGGATGTTACTGACGGCCAATTGTGGAATGTCCTTATCGACCTCACGGAGAAGCTTCTCGCCAAGTACAGTGCGCCATCAGAGACGGTAAAGAAGGTGATCACAACAACATTTGATGAAGCACTCACACGATTCCCTCTCGTGTACCCATATTGGAAGAAGTACACATCAGTCCAATACCAGCTGAATGGACTTGAAGCCTCGATGGATACGCTGTCGCGTGGGCTTGACGCCTTCCCGACTTCGATCGATCTCTGGACAGAGTACGTCACGCTTCTCATACACAACTATCAGGACGACCCTGAGCGAGTACGGACAGAGTTCAAAAATGGAGCAAAGTTTGTTGGGCACCAGTTCATGGCACACGCTTTCTGGGACAAGTACATCGCCTTCGAGCAATCTCAGAAAGATGCAAAGAATGAGGTTGAGGTGTTGTTGACAGCCTCGAAGATTCCACTCTATCAGTACGCCGCTTACTACAAGAGCATCACCGAGAAGAAGGATTCGATTCCAGCAGATGTCATGATATCTCTGGATGGTGAATTGAAGAAGAGAATCCCAGAGGGAGCTACAGAAGAGCAGAAAAGGCAGCTAATCTCTGAGTACATCACACAAGTGTGTCAAGCAACGTACAACTACGTTAGTGAGATTTGGCCTTATGAATCCCAGGTGGCAAATTTGAATGCTTTTATCTTTACACCGCTAACGGACGAAATGATTGCTGCCTGGGATGCATACCTGGATTTTCAGGTTGCAAAGTTTGAAAGGGACCCATCTGAGTTGAACAAGAAGCAGACGATATCATTATTTGAAAGAGCCATCATTCCAGGAGCTTTGACATTGAAGTTCTGGAACAAGTACTTGAGGTGGTCTCTGGGTCATTTTAAAGATGACTTTGAGCAGAATAATGACATCTACAACAGAGCAGTCAACTTGTTTGTTCCAGTCAATCACTTCCTTCTGCGTTTGAACTACGCTTTGTTCCTTGAGACGCACAAGCAGGACACGGACAAAATCCACAGTCTCTACCTGAATACCATCAAGTCTGCACCAGCTGAAACACTGCCGGTCATCCAGTACGTCCAGTTCGTCTCGCGCTCCAATGACAACTACAAGCGTACTGCAGAATGGCTTGACGAGGTTCTCTCCACATACTTTGATATGAAGAAACCAGAGACTGATCTCACTCTTAACTCCAAGACATTTTCCACACTCATCAATGACAAGACAGCAGGTGTGTTGGCCACCGAACTCATCAAGCTGCACTGGTACCACGGCAAGGATCATCAGCAAGTGAAGATGCTTTTATCATATTACACCAAACAGCGTCAACTTGATTCAAGTGTGTCATTCTGGACACTGGTCTACAAGTACGACAAAGAACACGGTGAGAAGTCTGCACTTGAGAAGACTGTCTCTTTCATCAGAGATGCATCATCATTACCTCTCACAACCATCAACCTCATCCTCACTGACTTCGCTGACTACCTGCAACAGAACCCAGCTGAAGGATCTCACAAGCGTGTCCTTGAACTTGAGTATGACATTGCCAACCCACTGCACTACCGCTTGGAAGATGAGAAGAGTGTCAAGAGGGCAAGAGGCGAGAGTGGCCATCCAGGAGTACACATCGAGAAGCCGGTGATTACGAACACTTGCATTGATAAAGTTCCGGAGAGATTTGTTCCTTCGACATTGCCTACTTTCAAGAACGTTGAGAAAGCCTCTTTGCCATTAACGTACGCCAAAGATGAGTGATTCATGAACAGTGATTGTCATGTCCTGGGATGGTTCTTTGTGGTCTGGCTGCTACACGCTATGGCTGTATGGTCTCCGCCGTCTCGTTGATATTGATAATCATATCTTTATCTCTCTATAAACGTAATAGTTGAAGTATAAGAATCCTACATTGTAGTGAATAGTACTACTATCTTCAGGCTTCAAGGACTTGGTTTCAAGCGGACTTCAAGAGCCCTCACCAGTCTCCAATCCAACGGTTCGGAGATCCTTCCGCATTCGGCATGAACTCCGCTGCGGCGAATTTGTGAGAACAGAACTTAAAAGACACAACTACAATCCCCACACAACCAAGTAGCTGGCGAAGGAAACAAACCTCGGGATGAGTGGGGTACTACTCCACTGTGATCGCCATCATCCTCTCACCGTCATGGCATCTTCCAGCTGTCTGCTATAACTCCTCAACACAGATGGCGGACGAGCTTTGCCCACGGCGTCTCCAGCTTGGCCATGTGCCGTGTTCAGAGCGGAGGGCCCGAGATTCCTTTCCAGCGCCATGAAGATTCCACTCACTCGGCAACGGCTTTTGATCTTCTCCCCCTGACTCATGGCTCATGGCACACATCTCAGACTCCACACCGCTCTCCGGCCTCATGCCCACGAATCCTCTCGTTGTGTGACTTTGAGGGCATTTCCATCTCCACACCAAAACCACTCAATCAGCTCTGAGAGGATGGTGCACTCGCGTATAAAGCTCTTATCGCTCCCCCAGAAACCCAAACCCTACTTCGAACTCCAACAACACATATTCCAAGCGTGATGTCGAGCCCCAACTCCGTCAAAGAGAAAGAGGCCGATGTTGCCGTCGTGAACGTGACTTCAACAACCACCGATGGTTCGTCCTCAAAGGAAGAATCATCATCAGTATCTGCTCCATCAGTCGATAATGGATCCGTGGGAAACGTCAAGAACACAGAAAGCTCCTCCGAGTCCGCTAATGGCGCTGTGAAGAAGGGAAAGAAAGCTCGTTTCGACGAATGGAGAGAGAACAACTTTGGTCGTCTGGACGTCGATGCTGAAGCCCAAGGAGGCAAGCCTAAGCAGAAAGTTCTCTTGCGTCACACCGTCATGATGGCATTGGCTACTGGCCTTGGTACCGGTTTGCTTGTTGGTTCGGGTGGTGCCTTGCACAATGGTGGGCCGGCGGGCCTGATCATCTCCACCCTCGTCGTTGCTGTTATGGTTTCACTCACCATGTATGGTGCCTCTGAGTTGGCATGTGTTTATCCATCTTTGGATGGTGGGTTTAATGCCTACTCCTCCAGACTCTTCTGTCCTTCGTTCGGTTTCTCCGTGTCTTGGCTGTACTTCCTGAACTGGTTGTTTGTCTTGCCTTTGGAGAACGTTGCCGCTTCCATGACCATCAAGTACTGGACTAACCTCAATCCGGCTATTTGGGTCACTCTGATTCTTCTCTTTGTTACCATCTCCAACTTCATTGGTCCAAGAGCTTATGCTGAGATTGAGTTTGTCTTCAACTTGCTGAAGATCACCATGCTCCTCGGTTTCTTCATCTGCAGTATTGTCATCGACGCTGGTGGTAGCAATGTTGGTGTCATTGGTGGTACTTACTTCCACAGCCCAGGTGCGTTCTCACACGGCTTCAAAGGTGTCTGTTCTTGTTTTGTGACCATTGCATTCTCCCTTGGAGGAACCGAACTCATGGCTTTGAGTGCCGCTGACCAAGCAGACCCGGGCTCTGCTATCCCAAGAGCTATGAAGCACGTTCTTTACAGATTGGTTTTCCTCTACCTTGTTACCGCTATCATGATTGGGCTTGTTGTTCCATTTGATCACCCACAGTTGTTGGGAGGCAGTGATGTCTCTGCCTCTCCTTTCGTCATTGCAGTCGCTCACCTCTCGCCTGTTCTTCCACACTTTGTCAACGCCGTCATCCTGTGTGCTCTGATGTCTGTCTCTGGATCCGCTCTCTACTGTTCTTCCAGAACTCTGATGTCCTTGTCCCAACAGGGTTTTGCACCAAAGTACTTCGACTACGTTGACAAGGCAGGAAGACCTCTCCGTGCCATGTGTGTTTCTGGTTTCGTCTCATTGTTCTCCTACATCGCTTGTTACGAGCACCAGGACGTTGTGTTCAGTTGGCTGCTCTCTATCTCTGGTATTGCTGCTCTGTTCATGTGGTTGAACATCAACATCTGTCACATCCGCTTCCGCATGGCATTGAGTTCTCAGAACATCTCCGTTGAAAGACTCAAGTACATCTCTCCATTCGGTCTCTGGGGTTCTGTTGTTGCAATGGTCTTGAACATCATGATTCTTTGTGTCCACTTCTGGATATCCGCCTGGCCAATTGGTCAATCCAGCTTCAACGTTGTCAACTTCTTCCAGCAGTACATGGGCTTCCCAGTGTTCATTGTCCTCTACATCGGCCACAGACTCTGGACGAAGAACTGGTCTTTCTGGATCAAGGCTTTGGAGATTGAGATTGAGAACGACCCAAAGGCACAGTTGTACGATGTTGAAGAGATGAATGCTGAGAGAAGGGCACGCTCGGACTCTTTCAAAGAGGCACCATGGTACAAGAAGGTGACGTTGGTCCTTTCCTGAAGTGTTTGCCATCTTATGAAGCCATGACGCTAGCTTATCCTTTGGTTTTCTTATGAATTATTTAATTACGCTCCATGGAGTTCTGTCTAATGACTAATTGTCGCTTTCTATCTATGATATGCTGATTAATTATAGACGTAGTCTTGTGGCGCTGTTACGGTCATGAGCTGCGTGCTGGGACGGAAAACGGCTGTGAGCGCTTATGTCCGCCAGGCCGCCAGAAACCCGCCAGTATAGCACACTATAAAGCAACCTGCTGCTGAAAAAACTCATGGATAAGCAAACATCATCAGAAACTCTTGATACTGCTTCCAGTTTGAATAATGTCTAGCTCCAGCTCCCTTAAGAACGCCGAAAGCATCAGTGCTCCGGCTCCAGTGCACGTGCACTCCAGCAAGCCCGACGAAAACGACAACATCAGCATTCAAGCCCAGGCATCATCAGCCTCAAGCCAATCATCAATCATCAATGGAACACCTTCATCAACAGCACAGGTTCCATCCTCAATTGGGCCAGCCGTTGGTGGTACACAGAACTCGTGCCTGATCGCCAAGATCAACCAGTGGAGACTGGACACATTTGGACGCCAGGACCCCGACGTGGAGGCTCGAGGAGGCTCAACCACAGCCCCAAAGCTCAGCTCTAGACACTCAATCTTCATGGCTTTGGGAACAGGAATTGGGACCGGGCTTCTTGTGGGAGTGGGCCAGGGGCTCGCTCTTGGTGGCCCGCTTGGGCTTGTACTCTCGATGATCTTCATCTCCATCACCCTCTCGTTGACTATGTATGCAGCCTGTGAGATGGCGTGCATCTATCCGACATTGGAGGGTGGTTTCACTGCTTACTCATCGAGGCTCTTTTGTCCATCTTTTGGGTTTGCTGTCTCCTGGCTCTACGCTCTGAACTGGCTCCTAGTGCTTCCTCTCGAGAGCGTCGCCTTCACCCTGACACTCAAGTACTGGACAGATCTTAATCCTGCATTCTGTGTTACAGGTGCTCTCCTTTGTGTGTTTATGGCCAATGTTGTTGGACCAAGGGCTTACGCAGAGTTTGAGTTTGTTATCAACCTCTTGAAGATCACCATGATTGTTGGGTCTGCTATCTGTTGCACAATTGTGATCTTCCGCAACCCAGGCACCCCGGAGTACATCGGTTCCAAGTACTGGCATGATCCGGGACTCTTTTCCAATGGAATCAAAGGTGTTGTGAGTTGCCTCTGCCTTTCAGCCTTCTCCCTAGGTGGAACCGAGCTCATGGCCCTTGGTGCCGCAGACCAAGCCGACCCCGGTAAAGCTATCCCTCGCTCGATGAAGCACATCAACTACAGGCTCCTCATCTTGTTCATCTTTAGTACAATTGTTCTTGGGTTTGCCGTTCCATACAACCACTCAATGCTGTTGAATGGTGATGGTGCCTCTGCTTCGCCATTCGTCATCGCTGTGACACAGCTCTCGTGGCTCCTTCCACATATCTTCAACGCCATTATAGCTGCAGCTGTGATTTCCGTGGCCAACTCAAGCTTCTACTGCTCCTCGAAGGTCCTCCTGTCACTGTCCCAGCAAGGATATGCACCAAAGTGGTTGGACTACATCGACAAGGGAGGAAGAGCAATTCGTACCATGTTGGTGTCGGCTTTATGTGGTCTCTTATCCTACTTGGCATGTTATGAGCATCAAGCTGAGGTGTTCTCCTGGCTGGTTTCCATCTCTGGAGTCGCAGTGCTCATGATGTGGATCAACATCAACGTGTCCCACATTCGCTTCCACCTGATCGCAAAGACCCAGGGGATCTCTATTGAAAGACTTCAGTGGAGATCGCCATTTGGAGTATGGGGCTCCATAGTTGCACTCGTTTTGCAGCTGGTAGTTGTTTGTGCGTTGTTCTGGGTGGCCGGGTGGCCAGTCGGGTCAACAGGTTTCGATGTTGTGAGCTTCTTCAAGCAGTCTATGGGTATCCCGGTGTTCGTCCTGCTCTACTTCGGGCACAGAATCTTCACTTCGAACTGGTCTCTTGCCATCCCATTGCTTCGGGTTGAGATTGAGAATGATCCAAAGGTGCAATTGTTTGATGCTGACGAGTTAAAGCAGGAGAAGGAGCTTCGCGCTGCTGAGTTCAAGGAGGCACCTTGGTACAAGAAGGTGACAAGAACGTTGTTCTGATTCGCTACAGCCGCACTGATGGCTAGCTCTACTACAGAGTGCAATTATGCCTAATATTACAATACACACAATTATATTATAGAAGTGATGTGTAGCCGCTCTTCCAGTAATTTGTTTCCCGGGCCTTGGCCCCCTGCCACGAAGCGAGAGGCGAGAGGTCATCCGGACCAGCAGCCAAGATAATCACCAGCGCTACAATAAACTATTATCAGTCACTCCATTAATATGAATAGTCTGCATCCGCAACTCGGTATCTACGTGTCAGTAACAGCTCATGTGTCCCATATCATGCCGTCTTGGCCCGTGGTAAGCGCACAACTTCCGTCACGAACCATCGTTGAGAGAGAGCGTATCTCACTATCCCATCAAAACAGCTGATTGATGGTGATCTCCGAGCTCAGACCAAAACATGTTTCACTAACTCTATATTCTATCTTGCTCCTGTATTATGAAACCATGATGGAACAACTCCAGGACACCATGACCGAGAACAGTGGTAACACAAAGCCCATTATGCGTTGCCGAATGTAGCGGAGTCCATCCCCAGCACGCATAGAGAAAGTTATACGCAGATTTTGGCTTACTATTGCTCTCCCATATGCATCCCCCATCCCAGGAGCTCTGTTATGCTTCTGTGGGGGATAATGGAGCAGCTTCATTGATGGCTGGAGTGATGGGAGCTGTTCTAGAGCTGATGAGTCCATGCAAACAATTCGTATGCGCAAGTGAGTGCCAGAATCCTACATTGGTACAGCCCCATAGAATACCAATTGTTTACTCGCAATTCTAAGAGCGTACTGTATACTTGACTCGTAGTGGCTGTCGATGGTCTGTCAGTGTCTGTTGATGGTGAAAGGGTCGCGGTCTAGACTTTGCCCTGGCCTCTGGTGCCCCTCGCACTATTTAGAGTTGAAGAGGGAAGAGTACGTTTTGAGTTCAAAGAAGCCTTTGAGTCCACTTAGAGTTTTCCTCTCAGATGCCGAGGATCAAGTCTAGATGTGCACACGTGGACTCCGAGGCCAAGATCCTCCGCCATCTTGACATCACTTGTGAGAACAAAGGGATCCCGTGTATCTGCTCCAGCGGGCATGGAGGTCGGTGATGATGACACCGTTTGAGCGGTTGGCTTACCATCAAGCTATTTTTATTATTCTGTAAAGCACCGGAGTCATTTCCATCTACCATTGTTGGCGGGAAGTACCATATCATCTCAAGCACTGTACAGTTCTGGCATGTCAAGCGAATTCGGCTTGCAAGTTGCACCTCGGTCACAGTCGATACCAAACTACAGTTCTCCAGTTAGCACAGTCACTAATCTACAAGCAGGCGTATCTATCTGGCCAGTAACCCCCAAATTCCTGCCTTTTCTGGCTCCGAAGCCGACGGGAGGTTTTGGCCTCTTTGTGGCTCGCGGCCATGAAGCCAGCTCACCAAGCGAGCTGTGTCCTTTACTCTGGTGCCACTCTCTATGGCCCTTGTGGCTGCGGGAAGTCATTCGTAAAGAGTTATGCGAAGTCGAATAGTTGCATCTTCTGCACAACCAGGCACGATGGAGTCCCTGGTATTCACACGCTGCATATGGTGATAAGGTTAGCGTTTCGTCATGGGACACGGCGGTTGCTATGGTCCCACAACCGAGGTTGGCTAAAATCTTTGGTACTCGGTGTCTAATTGAGGGTATGGGTCACAAGTCTGGTATCTCACTTCTCACTGTTTGCCCTGGTGACTGTATAACGTGCTCAGCATGGCGCTGGAACATGACAGGCTCGTGAATAAGCAGCTCGCAGATCAAGTGACGCCTCTGAGTCGAGGTAAACAAGTTCTCAACGGTTTCAACGGTCAAACTCAACTTTTATTGCGACGTGCAAGTCCTGAAGTATAACAAGAGCAGATTGGGTCATATCAAACTCTAGTTCACGGATCCAAGGATCCAAGGTCAGCTCACTTGGCGGATACCCCCGCTCATGGGCTCTTTCGCTTGGAAAGGAGCCATGACTGTGGTTGGAGCTAATCTGTGTGTTTATGCCGGCGCAACCTTGACACACCCCACACAATCAACTTTTCCCCAAACTGCATGGATCAAGTAGTTCACGCCTTTCGTATGGCAAACTCTAATATCCTGGGCAACAGCACACCAAGGACCAAAACCCCTCTTGGACAAATGCGCTGCGGAATTATAAATACCTTCAGAGCCCGCACTCCCGTTCTCTCAAGGGGCCATCGACTTGTTGTCTTTTGTACTACAACAGCAGTCAAAGTGACTAGCCAAGACACAAACCGAACACCAGAGCGGCTCCATCGTATCGCCACTCCCCCAAGTCTATCTTTTACGCCTTTGATGACCATCGACGAGTACCAATACTCTGACTCTGTGTCGCCAAGAGACACAAGCGCTGGTATCTTTGAGCCTTTCTGGCCCTCTTCAACCTCTCGCCAGGAGATGTCCAAGGCTGAACAACAGCTTGTTTACGAGAAGCTCTCGAGCTATCACTTCCCAAGCTCCTCCACCTCCACCGCCACATCATCGCCATTATCACACAAGGTCAACACCGCTGGATCTTCACATGTGCCTACAACGCCACCAGCACTCTCCAACACGCCTCGTGGGTCGACAGCAAGCTCATACTTCAGTTACATTCCAGGCTCACCAACCTCGCCATCCGCACAGGCTTCACCACGCCGCGGGGCGATCCACAGACGCTCAGTGGCGATGAGTCTCTCCTCCAACGAGTCCATCTTCACACAGAACCTCCCTCGAGGATCCATCTCTGGAGCCTCCACACACGCCAACAATACCCCGACAGCAGTCGAAAACGCGTACACCTTCAAGAAGATCAGCACTCAGGGCGTCCATGTGACACGACAGGTCCCTCCTCCCCTGATTGATCTCGATGTTGCTGCGTTCCCACCGAAGCAGTGCGCCGGAGTGTGGGAGCAGCTCGAAAGACGTCTCTCACTGCTGTCTGAGAGTGGAGATGATGAGGAGAGCGATGCTGAGGTTGGCATTCTGGAGTTTTTGAGGGAAAGTGAAAGCCCTCGTGCGATGAGTGTGAGTGGAGGATATGATCCCGTGGGCTCTGTGAGTCCGCTGAAAGACGTGGGGTCTCTGCTGGGATGAAGGGTTGTCATCCACCTAATATCTAGAAGAAGTAATGGACATTTTACACGGTTTCACGCAGTTGTAGAGGGCGATTGTGCCTGGCAGAAGTGACACATAGAACCCTTCCGCGAGCCCGGGGAAAGGCACAAAGCCGAGCTCGGCCCGGCGAAGTTTTGATCACGCCCCGGCGTTGTTTATAAGGGAGCCACACACCCGAAAGTCATTCTAGGCAGATAAAGGCTTCTTGGAGGGGAAAGAAAACACTTAAACCCCACACAAACACACTCTAATGTTCCAGGACTTTGTCATCGACAAGCGGCTCGAGTCCCACAGAGAAGAGGAGCTCCGCCACGAGCTCGACACCGCCGCCAAACTGTCCAAAGACCTGCTCTCGCGGCTTGGTTCAGAGTATCTCTCCAAGGAACGCGTCCTGGAGCGTGAGAAGGTCAACCTGGACCCCTCCAGCAAGCACTTCTTCCACGAGTTCCCCAGAAAACAGAGCAACAACGACCTCCAGTATCACAATGATGACGTGGTGATCCGCTTCCTCGTGGACTGGTTCTTCCTCAAGAAGGGCAGGGATGACTGACCACAGAGACGCGGGTGTTTGACCGCTCGCACGCTACACTTTTACAATATTCACCGATGACGCACATGATAATGATTACGAACTACTCTTTTTATTAAGCCTCTCTCTTGTAGTGCTAATTTTGCCCCGCAATGCCCCTAATTCCCCCACTATGTCTCCGCCGACATACCGCGCAGTACTGCGAGTGCACTATGTACACAACTACGTCACGCATTGATCTTAAATAAAAATGAATGTTAATTGACCTGTCCCATTGTGAATCACTCATCGTCACCGTCATCTTCTTGTGTGGTTGCAGCAGGCATCTTTCTCATCTCCGCAAATGACATCTTTGGTTTCTTTGATGTATCCTGCTCTTCCTCGTCGTCATCCTCGTCATCATCTTGCTCCTCATCGACAGGATGGAACTTAGGCACTTCATGATGATAATGCATCTTTCTAAGCTCGTCGAATGACATCTTCTTCTTTGGCGCCTGCGTCTCCTCACTGTCCTCCTCCTCATCATCATCATGATCAGCAATGTTGTTCACCTCCTCTGGATGTACGGGTCTCTCAAATTTGTCATCGAGTTCATCCACCTTGATCTCCGGCTCTCCCAACGAGAATCCGTTGAGTTCGTCCTCCTCGTCAGACAAGTAGTACTCGTTGAGCTCCTCAGCGTGCTGGAACGGTGTCTTCGGCTCGTCAATGGACGTCTCCATGTTCTCGATAATCTTCTGCTGGATCTCGGCGTTGTCTGACAGGTTCTTCTGGTTCCACTTGAGCTTCTCGCGGTCTGCATCCGTCAGGCTCTCCAGCTTGGCCATGTCCACCTCGCCCTTCTCGTTGAAGAACTCCGGCTTGAAGTCCTTGAGCAGCGCATTGAGCTTGGTGTTCTTGAGCACCTGTTCACGGAACTCCTTCGTGGACTGTGCAACGGGGCTGAGGTCTGTATCTGGTTTGTTCTTGAGGATTCCTCCCATTGTTCAATGTCTTTGTTTCCGGTGGTGAAGTGGAGTAAGGAGAGTTGCTTTCAAATGCGGAGATTCTGGAGAAGACAACGCCACCAACAGTTCGCGATCGGCTCATCAAACGAGTTCGCGAACACGCGCCAA
The DNA here is from genome assembly GCA_003708285.2 of Petasospora xylosilytica. Classification (NCBI taxonomy): domain Eukaryota; kingdom Fungi; phylum Ascomycota; class Saccharomycetes; order Phaffomycetales; family Wickerhamomycetaceae; genus Petasospora; species Petasospora xylosilytica. Next base: position 105,872 of record PPNT02000011.1, on the reverse strand, counting down.
ACGTGAGCTGAAGCACCAGGAACTTCACCAACAACAACGGCTCGAGTTTGGCAGAAACGGGCGTTCAGAGTCCTAGCACGCTCAATCACCACCAATCAATGGCAGACTCGTATCAGACCGCACTGTCGCAGATCACACGCGTCCTCAAAGCGGCGCCAGTACTGCCCACAGTCGAGAACGTGCTTCGCCTGGCATCCATCTACAAACTGGAAACCTACCTCGAGCGAACGGACAACTCTCCCTCGAAGCTCTCAATTGGTGGCCAGATCTTCGTCCTGGACCTGGACTTTGAGGAGATCCCAGGCTCAGCTAAGGACCAGACGCGATTCCACATGCACTCTGTCAGTCTCATCTTGGGCAACAGCGAGGCCGCTTCCAGAGATGTCTCGAGTGCAACTGCAGAGACTGTGTTCAAAAATGTGCTGAGTCTGTATCCGGACCTGAGGAAGTTTGATCTGTGCCTGGAAAGACTGGCGGCTATTGATCAGCATTCTGTGCTGGAAGGTGGTATTCCCAAGATTGACTGTTTCCAGTTCATGTCGAGTGTCATGCAGTATCTTCAAGGTGTGTTTGGGCATGAGAACGTCGTGATCAACCCTCGAGATGAATTTGCTATTGAGATTCTGGGAATGTTTAAGATCTACTTGAACAGTGATGAAGCTCTCTCGTTGCCAATGTACACTTTCAATGGGGGACTCATGGTCAAGAGAACGAATGAGTCGGGAGAGCAAGTTGTTCTCAATGATGTTGGATTCTGTGTTGAGATCCTGGATGACAAGAGTCTACCAATCACCAAACAGATGATAAAGGAATGTGACATTGAGGTGTCAAAGGATGAGAAGGTGAAGCTGCCTTCTGTTGATGATACATTCAAAACTAAGAGACATGGCTCAACAATCACTGTCCAGATCTTGCCAATGTTCCAAAGTGACGTGGTGAAAACATCGAAGTTCAAGGGTGGTGACATTGTCAAGCTTGTCTCAGCTATCAACTCACTGGTGAAACTTGAAGAGCTTATCAGTGTTGTGGATCTACTCAAGCAGAAGTGTACTCTTGTTGACAGATTTGCCGAGATGGAGACTGACGCAGTGAGATTGAGCGAGTTCTTGGCTTCACAGGATGGCTCATGGGCTGATAAAATGGATGTGGATCAAGGTAACCTTACAATTCTCATATCTGAGGAAGGTCTGGAGGCCCAGGGAAGTGTTGAAAGCTTGGCAAGGACGTTGAGTTTCAACAGTAACGATTTTACGGTGGGGATGCGTGAGTTCACTTCTCTTTTGGAGAATGAGATACTTTAACGTCTTGACGAGATCAGAATTAATTGCATGCTTGAATAATGTCCTGAAAGCTTGATACAATTATAATTAGCCGATTCGTTGCGATTGTAACGATGAAGATTGTAGCTACACGTGTTGGGCGGGAATCGTGAATGAGCGTCATAATAATGTTAGCGGATGATCGTGCACAACACCACAGATCTATTGAGCCGACTCATTGGTCGTGACCAATTTTCTCAATCTTCCCCTGGTTCTTTGATTCTCCATCAACGCCAACAAGCAAGATTCTGTCGATGACAGTGTGCTCATCCTCGTCCTCGCCATCGATGAACAAGTCGATGGATGAGACTTTCTGGAAGCGCACATATTTAAGCTTGATCTCATAGAATCCCCAATCATTGAACTTGTCAAAGTCAACCTCCTCCTCGTGTAGTGCTGGTAAACTCGTTGCGTCTTCGAAGGAGATGATGGACGATCTGTTGATCCACACTTTGACCTTGGAAAGCTGGCCGAATAGCGCCTTGTCTTCAATCTGAATCAGGATGGATGAGAGCTTCGACACATTGGTCAGTGGGATATGGAAAAGCATCTGTGCATCAGCGTCGGACATGACACGCGAGGAAACACCCTCAGGCTCCCTTCTGACGATGTTCTTGACGTCGGTGTTGCCTCCTGCTGGCAAGCAGTTCAATGACTCAAACTCGCCAAAGAAGACAGTGCTGTTGAGCACTTTGAATCCCTTTCCGACGAGGCCCTTGATCATTTCCTTCTCTCTCTTGATGTACTCTGATCCAGAAGAGGAGCCGGAAGAGCCACCATCAGCAGCACGACGTTTTCCTTGTGGGGCCAGCTCGCTGAGCTTCTTGACCTGGGCATGAACGGAATCAACATTGGCGCCACGCACTCTGTCGATCTCCTTGCCCTTGTGGATGGCCACGAATGTTGGCACTGCTGCGATGCTGTACTGTGAGGCAAGCTGCTTGTGAGAGTCCAGGTCCACCTTCACGATCTCCACGGTGGGATAGGACGTGTAGAGCTGCTCCATGACAGGCGCAATGGCTCTGCAAGGACCACACCATGTGGCTGTAAAGTAGAGAATCAGGGCCTCGCACTGACCGAGATACTCGTCGAACTCAGACTTGGAAGAGAGATGAGGAACAGGCATGTTTTATAGGCGCTCAATTGGCGGCTCAGGGTGCTGGTGGCGTAGCGTCCTTCTCCTCCTTTCATCGAGGTGCCGGGGTTCGCGAGGAAACGTGGTGTCTGGGTGAGCAGCAACGAACTATAATTATCGCTCAATTATCACCTCTACATTAGCAAGATTTATAAGTAGCCTAAATGTATTAACCAGAAGTAAAACAAACAACAGAGGAGAAGCGAAAGGCCTATGTCCACCTCTCCCAAATGAATTGCAGACAGACCCAAAGTGCATGTATGGGCCGTGATCCTTCGAATCTTTTCAAACCCTCTTCCCGCTCGTTATGAACAAACAAAAATATAAAAACAAGTGCTTCATGATTCCCTCCTTAGTTGAAGATGACGCTGACGTCCTCTGGCAACTCCTCAATCTGGGTGGAGTAGAACTTCTCAATCTCTCTCATCATGACGACATCCTTGTCAGTGACAAAGTTGATAGCAACACCCTTTCTACCGAAACGACCACCACGACCAATTCTGTGAATGTAGTTCTCCTTGTTGGATGGCAAGTCGTAGTTGATAACGAGGGAAACCTGCTGGACATCGATACCACGGGCAAGCAAGTCGGTGGAGATCAAGATTCTGGAGGAACCGGTTCTGAACTCCTTCATGATGGTGTCTCTCTCCTGCTGGGACAAGTCGGAGTGGATGGCGGAGACGGTGAACTTGTTGGCGGTCAACTGCTCAGTCAAGTACTCGACTTTACGTCTGGTGTTACAGAAGATAACAGCCTGGGTGACAGAGATAGAGTCGTACAAGTCGGAAAGACAGTCGAACTTGTACTGCTCCTGCTCAACGTTGACGAAGAACTGCTTGATACCCTCAAGGGTCAACTCGTCCTTCTTGACCAAGATTCTGACTGGGTTTCTCATGAACTTGGTGGTGACCTCCAAGACATCCTGTGGCATGGTGGCGGACAAGAGAACAACCTGGGTGGTCTCTGGCAACAAAGTGAAAATGTTGTAGATCTGCTCCTTGAAACCGGAAGACAACATCTCATCAGCCTCATCGAGGATGAACATCTTGATCTTGTCAGTTCTGAAGAAACGACGCTCAATCATGTCAAAGACACGACCTGGAGTACCGACGACAACCTGGGCACCCTTTCTCAAACCCTCCATGTCCTCCTGGACAGAGGTACCACCGATGGAAGCGTGGACGGAGATGTTCAAGTGCATACCGATGGCGAGAACAACCTTCTGGATCTGCAAAGCCAACTCTCTGGTTGGGGCCAAGATCAAAGCCTGGGTGGACTTCTCGTTCTCGTCAATTCTCTGGAGAGCAGAGATGGTGAAAGTGGCAGTCTTACCAGTACCGGACTGGGCCTGGGCAAGGACATCACGACCCTCAACAATTGGTGCAATAGCACGCTGCTGAATGGAGGATGGGGCCTCGTAACCGTAGGCGTAGATACCTGGTGTTGGTTGTTAGTATATTGCTCTTCGAAGGGGGGGTGGGATAGTTGACCACGGGTGTTCCGCGCGCAGGCACGCATTCAATTAGAGACATGAAAGACAAAATCTTGGTGATCCATAATGATCCGGACATCACAGAGCACTTCAAATCATCCCATGATTTCATCAGACACGTCCCAATGCACCAAAGGCGTGTTCCTGGGCATAACACCTCGTGGCCAAAGGGCAGAACTTACCTCTCAAGATCTCCTTCTTGAGGTTGAGGTCGTCAAAGGAGTAGACGACGTTGTCGTAGTTGGACTCAATGAGGTTAGAGTCAATCTCAGTAATACCGTCAGCCATGTTTACTGTTATTGGTGCTTTCCAATTGAATTGAGAGAAGTGCTCGTCTTCGCAACTTGAAAATTTTTTATAAGGACGTCGGCGCGAAAATTTCTGGTGTATGACGTAAGCAGTCACGTGAGCTGTTAAACTGTATGGTGTCCTTATAAGGCTGATTTCTGTTGATTGGAAGGATTTAATTTGCTACTGGTTAGAGATCTCCAAATTTCAATCTCATAAATTAGCAATTATAATATGTGTAGCCATGTAACAATGTGTGTTGTGTCGTTATCTTGTTCCGAATGCAATGCATCTCTCTTTCGCTCTCGCGTACTAGCGTTCAACTTCAAACGATCGTAGTTCCTGGTCCAGCCAAGTGATCTTCCCCTTCAACAATCTCCGTAATCTCTGAAAGCTCCTCCTCGTTTTCAAACCGTTCCTCGAGCTCTCTCTCTGCGGCCAATTGCGTTCCTGGCTCCTCTGCGGTGCTTTCCTCCTGTGCCTCGAACCTCTCAACAATGACCTCCGCATCTTCGATGGATCCAGTGTAGCGACCTTCAATTTCCTTCAATCTCTCCAGTTCATCCTCATCCCTCTTGATCTCCTCCTCCTCCTCTCCAACCAAGTTACGCTTCTCCTCTGCGATCTGCATCTCCTTGATCTTCTTGATCAAAGGCAAGTTCTCCCAAGGGTCATCAAAGTTGAACGAACCGCTGTTGTCAAAGACACGTTCAGGCACTGCAACGCGGTGCTCATACTCCCATGGGAACACTGGAGGCGGTGCCCATTCCTGTTGGGGTGTTTGATCCCCGTGATATTCCACGTGGTGGTTGTCGTCCCACTGGTTGTGGAAGTGGAGATCTCTTGGGAAGGAGGCAGCCTCAGGCATACCGTCTTTTGGTGGCTCCTCGTGGGCTGGGTTCCACTGGTTCTCACTCTGTGGAACAGTATGGAGGTCTTGATACGAATCTGGGTTGAGCAAGACCTCCTGTTCGTACTGGGGCTCCTTGTGGTGCTCTGGCTCTGGCTCCTGGTGGTAAGTCTCCTCTGCAGGTTGCTCTGGTTCGTCGAAGATAGGCACCGGGTCAGGCACAGCCTCCTTATCCTCTGGAACAGAGACTGGTTCGGATTGGTAGTACACTGGGTCGATTCCATGGATGGTTTTCTTGACATCCCGGTCCCATCCGTAGAACTCCTCGTACTTTCCCCACCAGCGGTCCCTCAGAGCACCGTTGTCCCAAGGTGCGGCCCATGGCTTAGTAGCACCAATGTAGTGTACCACGTTGACATCTCCGCCAAAGAAGGCATAAGCTGGCTCGTACTGGTACTGTGCTGAAGGAGTGACGTTGTAAAGGAATGGAAGCCGGATCCAGCCGTCTTCCGTTCCCACGTTGAAGAACTGGTTGAGGAGTCCCTGGTCGGCCCCGTCGAAAGAGCAATCAGCCTCCTGGGATCTCTCGAGCAATTGGGAGTACACGTCCATGTCTGGCTTCAGAACAATGACTCCTGAGTTGAAGATATCCGGCCAACCAGCGTCAGGGGCTGCGGCAACTTGGTCAGGGCGGAGAGGGAGCGAGAGCAGGGTGTCGAGAGGCTTCAAAGGGAGGGTATCGGCATCGAGGTAGACCACCTGCTCAAATTGAGTGAGTGCGAAGAGCTGTGCCTTTGAGAACGTTGGCTTGAGGTCTGGACGGCCAAGGAGTGCCAGTTGCGGGGTGTTTTGAGCGTGGATTAGGGAGGTCTCCAGAACAACGTCATAGACTTGCTGTTGGGGTAAAGAGGTTAGTGATCCGTGATTGTAGAGAGCCAATTGGAGGGGGAACTTACGTCCAGGAGATTCTGCTCGTAGGGAGTGAGGCCTGTGGCGAGGAGAACCACGAGCTCCGTGTTTGTTGGGAGCCCCAGCTGCTTCAGGGCACGGCCCAGAACAAGAGCACCTGGAAGATAGGAGGCCGAGTAGAGCAGAGTGGCGAAAGCCTTTGTCATCTCCTGAGTCCTGTGCCGTGGCCCGCTGATGGTTCGTTGCCTCTTGCGAAGTAGGTTGTGCTCTAAGGAAGAAGGGGGGATTTCAAGGGGTAATTTGTAAACAGAGCACACCGTTGGGTAACAGCCGGGGCGGGGAGAGAGCACAAGGCTTCCCAAACAGGAAGCGCGTGCGTCCCAAAGGGGCAGGCGGGCCTAGATCTGGGCGGTATCAATGTTGTCTACTCGCTTGAAAGGCCCGGGAATGGCATCTTGCGTGGGGGGGTGGTAATTGATTCACCACCAAACATCGTACGGAACCAGCTATGGCACGTTGGTGGTGCTGGCTCGGCTGGGTGGCTGTTGGCTGTCACGGATGTGCCATCAGCCGATCGCCAACAATTGACGTTTACGCGGAGACGCACTCCAGACTAGAAAACGTGCTGAAGATAAAGACAATCATCAACTGCAGCACCGACATCATGAAGTGAGATGTGTATAATCCAATGACGTAAATTGAGATCGTTCCATGATTACTCCCCACCTCAAACTCTGATCTGTTCCCTCATGACTGCACTTCACTACAACAGCACTTACTTTACAAGTTTTCAATTATAGCAATGACATAAACAAAACCCATGCACCATAAACATTTTTATACCATGAGCATCTGTTCACACACCACCTTAACGGGAGTAGGACCAGACGTTCTTCAACAAACCGTCTCTCTGAGCCAATCTGTTCAAAGAGTCGTCAGCCTCACCACGGGATCTGATGTAACCGCAAAGAGCGTAGGTAGTGACATCGTTTGGAATGGCACGGCCCTCCTCATCAACGTTGACAATGTTGAGCTGGACGGAAGCGTGGTCCTTAGCCTTGATGATTCTGTTGGTGGCAGAGCACTTTCTTGGAACGTACAATTCGACCTGGTGGGCTTGTTAGTATTCTGATTTGAGAGCACTTCATGAGCAAAAGTAACGATGAGCTTGTGAATGTCCATTGCGAGTCCATGAGTTGTGGATGCCAGGGGCGATTGAAGCCTCCATGACGCGTAGGTGCCTGGGTTCACACTGTCTTTTGGCCTGAATGATGAATGACATTGAATCTCCTTGAAAATCACGTAAATGACGCCCTGGTGACGCTGTTGACGGTGGACTTCTTGATAGTTCACTCTTTTCCGGACCCAGGGTCTCTCTGTTGACGTGTATAGTGTCCTTGTGCTCCTCGACGGTGTTTCTTGATCATCTCATTTCTCTTCAACAAAGCTTAGGCCGTATGGATACTGCTGGACTCCCACAGACACTCTCATTATCGTTCTTTCTTGCTCGTAACGTCTCCACTTACGAGCTGACCCTTATCGTTCTCCATTTTGGCGTTTGTTAAGTCTGTGGATGAAACGGAAACCCTCTTCTCTATACCCTGCTGAGTGTTGATGAACAAGTTTGAAGCTTTTTCCAGTCGCGAACCGCCAGAGCGAAGGCGCGATCCGTGACTGGTGAAAAGTTTGTGCTGGTGCTAGGATGTTCTGTGCTACTTCTCGCGTTCGCGCACAGTTTGTATGGAATTCGCGAGTAGACCCTAGAGAAAATCACGTGAGAGATTAGGGCAGTCATAAGTTTGACACATACGCAGTGCGCACACACGGCCGGTGGGCCTCATCTCAACTGCGCTCTACTAATCACCGACTTCAAATGCTAACTGATTATGCTGTTGAATGCAATGATATACATAAATAAGGAAATGCGTGACTCATGCCATCCCTGCTGGGACATTCTCTAAACTCTTGTGAGGACTGCAACACTCTCCACGTGGTGTGTCTGTGGGAAGAAGTCAAAGCCTCTCACACTCTCAATCTTGTACTGGTGACCGTTCTCAGTATGGTTCAGGAACCATTGAACATCTCTGGCCTGTGAATGGACGTTACAAGACACATATACGACACGAGCCGGTCTGTAATCGGACAACTGGTTCAAGAAGACCTCATCACATCCCTTTCTCGATGGGTCAATGATAACAGAGGTAAGATCACATGGAGTGTCAATGGCAGCAAAAATCTTCTCAGCCTTTCCATCGATGAAAGTTGCATTCTTGACTCCGTTTCTCTCAGCGTTCATCGTGGCAAATCTGATGGACTCTTTACTCACATCCACACCAACGACTCTGTCAACTCCCTTCGAAGCTGTGATACTGAAGAGACCAGATCCACAGTAAGCGTCAACCAAGTACAATGGGTCGCTCTCCTTTCTTGGGATCTGCAAGTTCGAGCAGACGTATTCAGTCACCTTTGGAAGAATGGAGTTGTTGTTCTGGAAGAACTCACCGGCACAGAACTCAAATGTAAATCCGTTGATGTACTCAGTGACGATCTGTCTTGTGTTGGTAACGCACGATTTGACAAGCACATCGTCGCTCTCTCCCGCTTCAATAATTGTGCTCACGTTTCCATCTTCATCCTTTGAGCCCTCCTGTGCGTTCTTGAACTCCAAAGTATCACCTCCCTTCTTCGTCACTCTTGTGTGTTCTCTAAGTAGAACTGTGGCTGTTCTCTTGTACTTTCTCCACTCCTTCTCGAACTCACGTCTCTCGTTCTCCATACCCACGTTGATGATCTTGGTTCCAATGATACATTCTTCGATATCAACAGTGTTCTGCGTGCCACCCTCGGTCTCTCTCCAAGAACACTTGCCCTTGGCTCCGAATCCAAATGAAGGTCTGTACTCCAAGTTCTTCTTCTTGGGGATGTCAAAGTGTGGAGTGAGCTTCGTTCTGTATCCAAACTGCTTCGGTGAGGCTACTGTCTCTCCAACCTCTGGGACCTTTCCCTGCTTCATCAACTCCGGTGCCAAGTGTTCGTAAGCATTCTGCACCGTACGACGCTTGTACTCCAATTGTGTGGAGTATGGCAACTCCTGGTATTGGCAACCAGAACACTTTCCGAAGTAACGACAACGGATCAGAGAGTCATCACGCTCAATGGACGGCGTAGTGATCTTCAACAGGTCAGACTCGACATAGCTTGGGTGTGTTTTGAAGACTCTGATTGTACAAACGTCACCGGGGATGGAGAATGGAACGATAACAATCTGTTTGTGTGCTGTCTCCACTGGGTTTGGGATGAGTCCAAGTCCCTCACCGTTGGAAGTGAGTGCGATGATGTCGACGTTCTCCACCTCCCTATGATAACGAGCCGCAAGTTCTTCAGAGTTCAAGATACCAACGATGTCGTTGGAGATATCATCACGAGTGAGGTGACGCTCTTCAAGAATGGCATCGATCTCAAATTGAAGAACACCAGCGGGCGAGGTAGGATCGACGTCTTTGGCTTTATACTTCTTCTTCTTTGGGGCCTTCTGCTTCTTCTGTGGCTTGATCTGGGTATTATCCTGTTGTGTCACTGGTTCTCGTGCATCTGATGAGATCTCTGGAGCATCAACAGCCTGCTTCTTCGCCGTTGACTCCTCTGTTGCGCTTGGGGAGCGGTCTCTTTTTTGGATGGTTGGACCCATGTCTTCAATGGTGATCATAGCAATGGGTGGTGTGATGGAGGTAGCCAGACAGAGGTGGTCGTCGTGTGATAAGAGAGTTTGTTTTGGTGTCACGGGCCCATCGCAGAAATTTTTTGGGCCTCTCGCGAAAAGTTGACATCAGCAGGATTTGGCGGCCTCTGACTGGCTCCACAGAGCAATAGGCCGCTGCGATTGCTTAGCTGGTGACATTTCGGGATTCAAATATTTTGTTCTTCTTGGAGCTCTTGATCAGCGCAGATCTCGGAGTAGCACATAACCAACCGAGCGTATCTGCTATCGGGCCGCCCATCGCTGAAGTGTGGGGTTGGCGGAGCGCCATTTTCGCGCCAATTCGCGGCTCTGTCGTTTCTTTTGCGCCAATTCGGCGCGTTTCTTTTCGTAATTTCCGAATACCGAAGGGTGGCGAACAAAGCGCGCAAGGGAAAATTTTTTTTTCGGTTTGGACACGAGGCCTTTGAGCGCGAACTGGCAGCATCGCGTCGCGGCAATAAAATAGCGCCTCCGGGTCTCTTCAACTACACTTCACTTGCTGTTGAGAGCCCCATACAAATCCAGCATGGCAAACCTTGCAGACAACTTTGACAAACTCAACATTAATGGTGCCCCACCAGCCGCCTCCAACGGCGGTGCTCCAGGTGGCGGTCGCCGTGGCTACGTGCCACCACACGCCAGATCACGTCCACAGGGCGACTTCAACAACGGCGGTTACAACAACTCCAGAGGCTCTGGCTTCGGTGGTGACAGAGGCTACTCCAACGGTGGCTTCGGCTACGGTAACAGAAGCAGAGGAGGCGACAGCAGACGTGGCGGCGGCTTTGGCTACGGTGGCGGCTCCCGCGGTGGTCGCTCCTGGGGCGGCCCAAGAAACGACCAGGGCAGATTCGTCGATGGTAAGCACGAGCCATCCGCTAAGAACCCAGCCTTGGAGAAGGAGTTGTTCGGTGAGGCTGACGATCCAAAGTTCCAGTCTTCCGGTATCAACTTCGACAACTACGATGACATCCCAGTCGAGGCCTCCGGTGACGACGTTCCAGCTCCAATCACCACCTTCACCTCCCCACCTCTCGAGTCCCTCTTGCTGGAGAACATCCACTTGGCTCGTTTCACCAAGCCAACCCCAGTCCAGAAGTACTCCGTCCCAATCGTTGCCGCTGGTCGTGACTTGATGGCCTGTGCTCAGACCGGTTCCGGTAAGACTGGTGGTTTCTTGTTCCCAATCTTGTCCCAGTCCTTTATCAACGGTCCATCCGAGGTTCCAGAGGCCACCACCCAGTTCTCCAGAAGAAAGGCCTTCCCAACTGCTCTTGTCTTGGCCCCAACCAGAGAGTTGGTCTCCCAGATTTACGACGAGGCCAAGAAGTTCACATACAGATCCTGGGTCAGACCATGTGTCGTGTACGGTGGTGCCGACATTGGTTCCCAGCTCAGAGACATCGAGCGTGGCTGTGACCTGCTCGTTGCCACCCCAGGTCGTTTGAATGACTTGTTGGAGAGAGGCAGAATCTCTTTGAGAAACATCAAGTACTTGGTCTTGGACGAGGCTGACAGAATGTTGGATATGGGTTTCGAGCCACAGATCAGACACATTGTCCAGGGATGTGACATGCCTCCAGTCGAGCAGCGTCAGACACTCATGTTCTCTGCTACTTTCCCAGCTGATATCCAGATGTTGGCCCGTGACTTCTTGAAGGACTACATCTTCTTGTCTGTCGGTAAGGTTGGTTCCACCTCCGAGAACATTACCCAGAAGGTGTTGTACGTTGAGGATGATGAGAAGAGATCCGTCTTGTTGGACATCTTGTCTGCCGATGAGAACGGTTTGACTTTGATCTTCGTCGAGACCAAGAGACTGGCTGATGCTCTTTCCGACTTCTTGATCAACCAGGGCTTCCCAGCCACCTCCATCCACGGTGACCGTACCCAGTCCGAGCGTGAGCGTGCCTTGGAGTACTTCAGAACCGGTAAGGCCCCAATCTTGGTTGCCACTGCCGTTGCTGCCAGAGGTTTGGATATTCCAAACGTCACACACGTTATCAACTACGACTTGCCATCCGACATTGATGACTACGTTCACAGAATTGGTCGTACTGGTCGTGCTGGTAACACTGGTGTCGCCACTGCCTTCTTCAACAGAGGCAACAAGAACGTTGTCAAGGAGTTGGTTGAGATCTTGACCGAGGCCAACCAAGAGGTGCCATCCTTCTTGACCACCATCTCGAGAGAGTTCTCCTCCGGTCGTGGTGGCCGTGGCGGTCGCGGTGGTCGTAACAACAACACCAGAGACTTCCGTCGTCAGCCAGGTTACAACCCTAACCAGTCATTCGGTGGTTACAGCAACGGTGGCGGTTACTCCTCCGGTGGTTACGGTAACTCCCGCTCTTCTGGTTCCGGTGCCTTCTCTTCTTACCAGTCCACTGGTTCCGGCTACGGTAACCCATCTTCCTCCAACAACTGGTGGTGATTTATGGACTCTTGCATGATTGGTCCATTTCCATCCTTTTTTTCTTATCATACTTGTTTTTTTTGCTTTTTCAATTGATTTTCCACGCGTTCCTGCTGTTGATTATGAAGTTTTCTCACATGTTTGCATTTCGTTGGGCATCTTAAAAGTTCTTTTTATTCATTGGGTATTCCTTGGGTTTGGGATATCTCTGGCATGACACACATACAGAAAAGACTTTGAGGTCTACAACGACGACACTATATTCCATCACTTTTTTGTCATTTCGTCGCTATACACACACACACATTTTTTGGTTGAGCTTTCCATCACACTGATATTGTTGTTCATCATTGGTTTTTGATACTACTTTGGGTTTTTACGGTTTACAAAAGACTTATGTTACTGATGATGAGCATTGTTTGAGAAGGAGGAGAGCTTGGTTTTGATTATTTCCACAAACATGGTGAGGAGAAAACACTGCTGGCCTGATAGAGGTGTTTCCTTATGTACTTTAGAAGAGAGCAAAGCTCTTGGGTTGGGCATTCCATCATAATTAACGGGTGCGATAATATAATACACTGTTAATGTATTTAAGCTTCTTGTAGAGATGTTCAGTGGTTGTAACTTGTCGTGATGCAAGGAGTTGCCCCGAGCTCATGAGCTCGTATCATGACCGCGGCCTGAGTTCTTGTCAGGTACCATCACATCCTGCGTGAGCTGGCTGCTGCACTATGAACGTGCGGAGATCAAGCTGTTAAATGGCCAACTTCAGCTGGTTTAGTTAGACCAGTTAGTCATGGACCAAAGCATCTACAAGCTGGAAGTACAATTCATAAGTTATGCATCATACGTTGAATCATTAACATGTGTAACAAACCAAGAGCAAACCCAAAACAAAACCATGCTCATACCAAAGCCCAACCTCTCCAGATGACGACAATTTTTTGATAAATCTATAATGTATTGATGGTAGGGAGAAGCGATTGTGTGTCATCATCCAAATCATGCTGAGCCATGCGGTTGTATCACCAGCGGTAAAATATTAAGGTGTGTGTGTGTGAACCTCATCAGGAGAAATGTCAAAGTGTGAAAGTCAAACGAACTGAAAACCAAAGGAATAATTAAGGAGCGTCATTTCAATCGAAACGTATCACGTCTGTGTGTGTGGAGAGAGAGTAATCACCAGCACTGGTAACCACCATCGACAACCAAGTTCTCACCGGTGGTGTATGGGGAAGCGGCCTGCGAGGCTAAGTAGAGGATGGCTCCGACAAACTCCTTTGGCTCAGCCATTCTGTGCTGTGGAATCTTGGACTCCCACTGGTTCTTCAACTCAACGTTGTTGCCAATGACGTGCTTGGTCAATGGAGTGGCAATGTAGCCTGGGGACAAGCAGTTGACTCTGATGCCGTGTGGGGCCCACTCACAGGCAAGCGACTTTGTGAGGTGGATGACACCGGCCTTGGACATGTTGTATGCCACCTGTGGCTGTGGATCGTTGACGATGACACCAGACATGGAGCCAATGAGGATGAGAGAGCCTGTCTTGCCGGCGGCAACAAGGGCCTGGGCCATGTACTTGGAGATGTAGTAGGAGCCCATGAGGTTGACGTTGACGAGGTCGGCAGCCTTCTGGTCTGGGTACTCCAAGGCTGGGAAGTTCTGGCAGTAGCCAGCGGTGTGGATGAGCAAGTCGGCTGGCTCGCCGTAGTACTCGTTGACCTTTGCCACGCACTCCTGAACGTTGACAGCATCGCCAACGTTGCAGGCCCAGGCAGAGATCTTAGGCAGCGGAGTCACGTTCTGGGAGAGGGCCCACTCGGTGAGGTCAGCAGCAGCAGCCTCCACGACGGCCTGGTTCAAGTCGACGAGAGCGAGGTTTGCGCCTTGAGCCACGAGGGCCTTGGAGAGAGTCAGGGAGAGACCGCCTGCGCCGCCTGTGAGGACAGCGACTCTGCCGTCGAGTCTGAAGGATGGGACGACGTCTGCGATGGTCTCCTGTGTGCTGAGTGTCATAGTGAGCTGGTGGGTAGTTGGTGGGTAGTGTTGTTGTAACTTGTTGCTGCCAGGAAACAGAACAAGAGAGAAAACTCCGGGGAGAAGGCCTCCTTTTAAGTGCGCAGGAATGGCCGGCCAGACCGCGTGTTGACAGCGGAAAAAGAAACGCGGAGACGCCGGGGGCTGCGCTGGAACTGGGGCGCTTATCGCGGACAAACACCGTGATTAAGACGGCCTGGGTGGGCGGCTAAAAATATAAATTGGACTGCTGTGTAGCCCTGCTCTCTGGCTCCACATCGATGTGTTTTTCCCTCTCCTCCCGTGCCAGCACACCCAGCAGTGGAGCCATTTCCCGCGCCTGTTCCCCGGTCACTTGCCGCCCATGCGATGACCAAAAACGAAAACACAACAGCGGGCTCGGCAGATCTGCGGCGGACTCTGGGGTAAAAAGACGAACTCTATCCCGATTCCCCGTACTCTCTGCGCTCTGATTGGCCCACACGCCGCCCCGGGGCCTCTTCAATTTTCGCTGTTTTAGGCCGTGCGCCTTGTGGGCTCACCAGACGACTCCGACACCGGCGATGAGCCACGAGCCTCCCGCCATCTCCTGCCTCACAGCCCCACCAGCAGCGGGCCCAGAGCTTCCACCAAAGGCACAATTTACAAATATAGAACGCCCCCACAGATCGCAGAATACGAAGCTGATAACAACAAAGAGAGCAGCCCCGCCTTCCCGATGCCGATGCGCTCTAGACCTGGGTCCTGCGCTCGTGCCTGGGTGCCTGGCCCAGTACTGTGGGGAAGCACACAAGCAACAATCCCAGCTACGGCCCATATATCACCGGGTATTAACTCGGTGCCGCCGATATGACTAGTTCCTGATGCATCAATGATTAATCGTCTATTGCTGCTCTACAATTACTGCACCATCGATGAGTCGAACGGCCACTCCAGGGCGTCTCTAGGGTTGGGCAGAGGCAGATCGTTGCACGGCCATGACAGTCGTGTGAAGTAGTTGATGTGCTGGTGGAGGATGAAGTAGGCCCTGAGTTCGCCCAGCTCAAACTCGAAGTCCGCATTCTTCCAGTTATCAGTCTTACCCTTGAACTCGATCACTTCTGCGTTCTGTGGGAGCGAGATTTGCTTCAAGTTGAAGGCCATCCCGGCGTGTGTGTACTTTCTGAAAGGAGGAAGTTGTGGAACAACGTCAGACGACTGGTACACTCGACTGAAGGAGCCATGTGGGAGCTTCCCCTTCTCTTCAACAACTTTTACACACTGCTCAGTGTGGAATATCTTGTCTGCATACTCGTTCATCTCTGGGTTTCCAACCCTCAACTGCCCATACGACACGACTCGAGGATTGTACCCGAGATACTGGAACTCCATCCCAGCCAACTGTGCATACCCACCGCCTAATGAGTGTCCGGTTACAGTAAGCTTGTATCTGTTGTCCAAGTATGGCTTGACAGCCTCAATTACGTAGGGAAACAACCTCTTGTGCGCCAAGTACACTCCCAAGTGCACTTTACAATTGTGGCAGAGCTTATCCTGGCCTGCTCTTCTCATACTCTCCTCCAGATCATCCTTCAAAGCATCCATGGCCATAACTTCACTCCCATTGCCCTTCTGGATCCCCTCAAGCACATCCAACTGCGTCCCCCAGTCCTGTGTCTTGGCCGTCTCGTTCTTCATGAGTGCCATGACAGGCATGTACGAAGCCTGGACCGCGGTGAAGTCAGTCATCCAGTCACCTGGCGAGCACGTTCCCCTGAAGGCAACATACACTTCCTTCTTAGTGTCGTCCTTGGAGACGAAACCGCTCCCGGAGAGCGTGCGTCCAATCCACTCGGGCCTGAACACTTGCACTATCTCCATCGTGTCCTGCTTCCGGCAGAACTCCATCGTGTCGCACTCGGTGGCTAGCGAGCCTGTAGAGAAGAATGGGTTAACTGTGCAGTATGCCACTTTTGCTATGTTTGCCGTGGTCTCAAGCTGGGTGAAGAGCGCTGGTGGGATGCTGGCTTTGGGGATGCTGGTGGTGGTGGCGGCAAACGAGGGTGTAAGGAGGGTGAGAATTGACAGGAGTGCTGGGATGATTCGTGGGTTGAGCATCTTGTGGTTGGCTCCAATGAAGATATAATTGACAGTAGTGGGAATGAAGGTCACAGTGGATTTCCATGATGGAGAATGCTGCGCTTAAAACTGAGAGATTGGAGATGAGTGGAAATGATTGGGTCCGCGGGAAGAGAAGGATATCGAAGGAAGCCCGGGAGGCGGGGTATCGGCATTGAAAACAAGTGGATATTGGGAACTTTCATCCCATACTCTCAGAAATTACTCGTTTCGGTCCTTTCTCATGTTTCATTGATGCAATTGATCCTGTGGCAAGCCCTTGAGAGGTGTTGGCTCCTTCCAAGCTCCGACTTATCGCGACCAAAACTCATCAACGCAGACTTCAACTACTTCAACTACATCAACCACATCATCAACCTCCATCAACAATGTCTGTCCCAACCGAGCTCAAGAAGATCACAGACCTCCTCAAACGCGGCTGCAAAGTGATATTCCTCGTTGGCGCGGGAATCTCAACCTCAGCGGGCATCCCTGACTTCCGTTCTCCAGAGACAGGCCTCTATCACAACCTCCAAAAACTGGACCTTCCTTACGCGGAGGCCGTGTTCGACATCGAGTTCTTCAGAGAGAATCCCAAGCCATTCGCACACCTCGCCAGAGAGCTGTATCCTGGCCAATTCACACCAACGAGGTTCCACTACCTCATCAAGCTCGTCGAGAGCAAACAGCTCCTGAAGAGGGTGTACACGCAGAACATCGACACTCTGGAGCGAGTTGCTGGTGTTTCGGATGAGTTCGTCGTTGAGGCACATGGATCTTTTGCGGGGAATCACTGCATTGAGTGTCATGAGGAGTTTGATGGGGAGAAGTACAAGGAGCTCGTGTTCAAGCAGGAACAGCCATTGTGTGAGAAGTGCCAGGGGCTGGTCAAGCCTGATATTGTGTTCTTTGGAGAAGGACTGCCAGCTAAGTTCTTTGATCTGTGGGATGATGACTCGGCAGAGATGGAGGATCACGGGGAGGAAGGGGAATTTGTTACGATCACTGCAGGAACTTCGCTCACGGTGTATCCATTCGCACAGCTGCCCGCTGATGT
Source organism: Petasospora xylosilytica (assembly GCA_003708285.2). Lineage (NCBI taxonomy): Eukaryota > Fungi > Ascomycota > Saccharomycetes > Phaffomycetales > Wickerhamomycetaceae > Petasospora > Petasospora xylosilytica. Next base: position 88,557 of record PPNT02000011.1, on the reverse strand, counting down.
CCCGAAGTCACAGTTGAGAGTCCTGGTGAATATGGAGAATGTGGGTGACTTCAAACAGTACCCAAGAAAGTCGGATATTGTGTTCCTCCAGTCAACTGATAAGTTTGCAGAAGAGTTGTGTGATGCTTTGGGATGGCGTGAAGAGTTGGACAAGTTGGTTGAAGAGGGTCAGAAGAAGATCAGGGGTCAGAAAGAGACGAAAGAGGAGGTCACAGAACATATCGTCGCTGATGTTAAGGAAGCACTGTCAGAAACCAGTGATCTCAAGACACACGAAGAGAAAAAGAAGAAAGATGATGCACTCTCTGACCTCACATCGAAGCTTGAAGATTTGAAAGTTGATGCTTCGAAAGAGTCAGCAACACAGTGACACTACGGGATGAATCGGCTATTAAACTCATACGTAACATTTCATTTCATGGCATGACCTCAGAAGTTGTAGTCCATATTGCTGGAGAACCCTGTGTCGAAGTTGGCAGCGAAGTGCTGATACCCCGAAGATGGAGGCGGCGGCATCTCATCTGATGGGCCCTCGTCCTCCTGTGGGGCAATTGAGAGGTCTTTCTCAACGTCATTAACTCTCTTCTGTATCATATGTGGAAGCTTATCCTCCAGCCCTTCTGGTAGCTTTCCTGAAGAATCCGTGCCCGCAACTGTCAAATCGTTCTTGGGCACAATCTGTGGTCGTAGCTCCGTCACATCAAACATCTTATCATTGCCCAGTTTGGCAATCTTATGGATATGATATGTCAGCCACTCTTCCTCAGTTGCCTCTTCAGGCTTCTGTGATGAGTTGAAGTGTGAACTCAATGTCATCTGTGAACTTCCCATGTCAGGCTTGGCCTTGATCAGCTCGGACGGCCTGCTCACCATTCTCTGGTTCTCTGTGACGTGTCCCACGACCCAATTGAGGAATGGCTTGGCGGTCTGGTCCTGTGCATAGTTCTTCTCGTACACATCGAGGATGTTGGCTGGCTTGAGCATGCCGATGTTCACAAGAGCCTGTGTCACGTCTTGGAGGAGGACGTCTTCACGACCACACAGATGAGCGAGCGACTGTGCTTCAGACGTCAGGAGGAGGAGATGACGGATGTATATGTCTGTGACGATGTCAATGAGACGAGGGTCTGCTCGATCAAAGCCGATTCCTCGGAGGATCTGGATGGTGTTGTTAGTCTTGTCTGTTGTTACAACCGTGTGATGGCTGGGGCTTTGAGGCCCGACTCGCCACCTGGAGAACATACCTGCATCACTGTGATCCGTAGTGATTGACGGAAGAACTGTTCTTTGGCCATATCGGGTAATTGACTTCCTCAACGAGGCTCTTATCTCCCGGAATTGTGCTTGTCGTTAGTAGAGTTGGAGTTGAATCCTCGAGAGCTGCTCCACTTGTACGCGCCGCGAAAATTCCCGTATTGGGATATTGCGATTACCCGCCCATCGATTCCGGCCCAAGGCCCCAAGATCAAAACACGTCGCTCGATAGAGCTCCAATCTCTCCCTCATCCCCGCCAAATACGCCCGCACACACATCCAATCACACGGCAAAATGTCCAAGAACCTTGGCCTCTACGCTGTCAGCGCGATTATCATACTCGACAACGACGGTAAGAGGCTTCTGGCGAAGTACTACAGCCCTCCACACGTTGCGCGTGACGAGGACTCACAGTTGGGAACAGTCAAGGCACAGAAGACATTCGAGGAGGACCTGTTCCAGAAGACATACAAGCAGAATGCAGACATCATCCTCTTCGAGAACCACATCGTCGTGTACAAGGAGATTGCGGACTTCATCGTGTACATTGTGGGCGGCCTCGACGAGAACGAGGTTGCCCTCTTCTCAGTGCTCGAAGGCTTCAAGGACGCATTGGACAAGGTGCTTAATTTCCAGGTGGACAAAAAGGCTATCCAGGAGAACTACGACAAGGTCAGTATAGCCGTGGACGAGACTGTGGATGACGGGATCATCCTCGAGACAGAACCATCCATCATCGCCGCAAGAACAACGAGCGCACCAGCTGCAGAGCAGCCATCGTTGAAGAACTTGGACCTGTCAGAGAAGGGTTTGATGAACGCCTTCAACTTCGCCAGAGGAAAGCTTGTCGAGAGACTCCAACAGTCCTTGTAAGCTACACGGACAACTCTTTCACCACATTTGTATGCTGGCCTCTGCTTGAGCTACTCACCCTAGCTAACAAAATGAACACGGATCATGATTTCTTTTTTTCTACGCTACAATAATGTACATTTTAATCCATGCATTGTAATTAAGTTACTCACCATGCTTCACTTCTTCTTTCCCGACTTCTTGTAGCCACGTCTGAGATTTGAGTTCTTTGGAACACCGGAGCCAGGGGCCTGTCCAGGAAGCAGCACCTTCAACTTACCAACGTAGATAGATGGCAACAACTCTGTATCCTTCCACGTTTTGAGCACCTCGTGTTCTCTTGGCCAGTCAAACATTCTGTCGTGTTCTGTGGGATCTGTTGGTCTGATACTGAAGTAATGCATCATCTCCTGCAAAGCCTTACCCTTCTTCATCGACCCCGGCTGAACCTTGACACGGTATCTCGACTTGCTGAGAGCGTTCCATGGTGCAAAGATTGGAATGGCCTCCAGAATCTCGTCATCCTTGGTTATCGTTGGTGTCAATTCGTTCAATATTTCTTCGTAATCAATCTCCTCTTTCTTGTTGGCGTATTTCTGGGCAGTCAACTCCTCCTGTCTCTTGCGCTTCTCAATCTTCTTGATGTGCATGATCTTCTGCAACTGCTGCTTCTTCAATGCTTCCTCCTTCTTAGCTTGTTGCTTCAACGTTCCAAGTGCCTCCATTCTCAATCTGCGCTCGTCCTCATCCTGGTCAGCGTACTTCTCAGCAATTTTCTTCTTCTTACCCTTCTTTCCTCTCACTTGCTTCTTGGTGCCATTGGTGGTTGTGGATAACATCGAGAATGTGTCTTGTGGAGCTTCTGAAGCTGCGGACTCAGTCACCTCCGAGTCTGATTTCTCACCCTCTTCCACATCCTTCTCTCCATCAGCATTGGCTTCCTCTTCAGTAGCTTCCTCGCTCTTAGTATCTTCAATGGTCTCCTCCTCATCGACATCTTCCATCTTAGCAGCTGTCTCATCATCTTCAACAATCTTCTCTTCCTTCTCAGCAGCCTCTGCAGCTTCGGCATCTTCCAGTTCCAACTTCTCCAGCTCTTCCAACTGCTCGTTGAGTTCCTTCTCATTCTTCTCAGTCTTGATCTTCCAGATAAAACCGAATCCCATGACCATCTGTGCAGGAGGCAAGAAATTCTTCTCCTTCAAGTATCTGAAAGTGCCAGCCTTCATTAGATTTCCAACAGTGTCCTCCTTAGAGACATCGCCGGCGTATGACCACCATGGAGATGTGACCATCTTGTTCTCCCAGGCCTTCGATGTAGCAAGAGCCATGATACCGGCCTGTGTGAGTGTTGATGGAGAGACTTCACCCTTGTTCGGGTTTTTGATGAACACATGGGAGGCACCTTCAACGTCGGCAGTGACGTATATATCGTCCTTGGTGATGTAGCGATGGTAGATCATGTCTGTTTGAGAATCGTCCTTTCCTGAAATGATGAGGTAGTTCTCGTTGGAGATGAACCAGTTGAACTTCTCAAAGAAGTAAGGATTGCGCAACTTGCGGAGCACTTCCGTCTCCTGCTTCAAGTTCTTCTTGAGGTCCTTTTCGATCTTCTGCTCAATGTTCTTGAGTGCCTTAGACGTGGACTGTTCAACCTTCTTCTGCTTCTCAACAACATTCTTCTTCACTGTGAAGTATTCAGATGCGTTAGCGTACGCTGAGAGACTGAGGTCAATGGAGACGTTAATGGTATTCTTCACCTTCTCGGCCTTGTTCTTCTTCTGCTTTGGTGTCTTTGGCGTCTCATCATCAGAGTCAAAGCCATCAGAGCTCGAGCCCGAATCTGAGTCTGACTCCGATTCTGAATCTTCCTCCTCCTCTTCATCCTCGTATGGGTCTTCAGTGGACAAGCTCAGGCTGATCTTATTCTGCTTCAAGTTCAACGGCAAGTTGATGAGACTGGCAACCTTGTTTCCCTTTGTCTGTTCTACCTTGATCAGCTTCTCCATGGTCTTCCAGTCCATCTGCTGGTTAATTAAAGCCTGAACTGCGGCCTTGGCCTGCTCAACAAGATCGGCATTGAAGATAATCGTCTCGCCCTTCAACTTGTTCACTTCCTGGACATCAATGAGTCTTTGAACTTGCATATGCTTCTCGTTACGAGCAGCTTCGAGTTTCTTCTTTGCTTGAACTTCCTGGTTCTGAATACGAAGAGCGTATTTGGATGACTCGATGGTGGAGAAGAACTTATCAAGAGTTTTGTTGTATCCCTCGACTTCAATGAGTTGCTCATCCTCAGTCTTCAGAAGAGGTTGGAATGGGTGGAATTGGTCATAAAGCACCTTGAGGTCCTCTTCATCCTTACTTGGGTCATAGAGAGGGTTCTTCTTGGTCAGAATGTAACCCGTAACTAGCTTGGTGTTGAGAATGGCTTCAACAGCTTCCTCGGCTTCGGCAATCACCGTAGCAATCACGTCAGTCTTGTTCTCAAACTCAACCATGGAAGAAGATGGGTTGATTCCGTGCTTGTCGAGAACTTTGGCGAGCATTTCAGCTGAGAGGTGAGGGACCTTCTGGTAGAGGATCTTCTGGATAGAGAGGACCTTGTTCTTCTTTCCCTTGACAGGCTTCTCCTCTTCCCCAGAGTTCTTCTTTGTAATGATCCACTCGTTGATCTCTGCTGGGGTATAGACATGTTTCTCTGGAACTTGATCTGACTCTTCAAAGAGTGTCTCGTCGAACAGGTTGTAGGTCTCGCCAACTGCGTATCTGTCATTGTTGCCCTTCTCCTCCACTGTTCTCTGGAGCGCCATGATGCGACGTTGGTCATCCAAAAGCACGATGTTTCCAGCACTGAAAAACTCCAAAACCAGATAGTACGCACCATCACTGAATGTCAGTACAACGGCTCTATCAATGCCAATTTGTGTGATGCTGGAGAGTCTGCGCGTCTTGAGGTGCTTTCTGAGCTTTGTAACAAAACTCGATGGTGTTTGAGGTGTAGGTCTGGAGAACTCAGTAATGTGCACCTTGAATCCAGAGTCAAGAACAAGGTTCTTCTTGGAGTCTGGTACTGCAAATTTGAGCAGATACTGCTTGTTCGAGGTGGCAATGTTGTAGATATTGGCGAGACGGTAGTCCACCAGCTCATCCCGAAGCTCCCTTGTGATGATCTGAAGGTCAAGTGCCGTAACACGTTGCTGCGGAGCGTTAGTTCCCTGTCTTTTGAGCATAGATACACCTCATATCACATACCTTCATCTTAGATATCCTCTTCTCTTGTTTCTTCGGTCTTGTCTAGTGCAAAAACAGCAACTAGAAGAATTGATAGAGCACCAAGTTCGACGTCCAAAATCTACTCTGGTGGTCGGAACTCCGTTTTCGGTATAATCCGACCATCCCTTCACACAATATGATGTCATTAAAGGCTATTTACAAGACGTAACCGTAACCTTTATGATATTAGATGCTATAATACATGAGCAAGAATGATAAAACTGAATCTCATAACCGCACGCATCAAGCGTCGACCTTTTTCAAGAACCCAACGACCCTTCCCATGTCAACTTCATCAGGGTCACTCTCAACAGCCTGCACCAAACCATCGAGGATGGTATCAATCTTACTCTCTTCAACACCAGTACACAGAGCAACGACCCTTCTGAACTTGTTTTCAAGCTCCTGGGAGTTCTGCTTCAGCGTGGTGATCAACTGGCCCAATTGTGATTCGTTTTCTCTGTACGCGTTGAGTCTTGCACGTAGAACGTTTGCAGGTGGGAGGTGTGCAGGATTAATGGTGTGTCTCAAGACTGAGAGCTTCTCAAGAGACATGTCTGGGTCTCTGTCGAGTTGTGCTGCAACCTGGTCGTACACTGGTTCGATTCTGAATGGCTCATCGGCATCAAAGTCAACGTCGTAGTCACCGATCGAGGCAAGCTCTGTGGTCTGGTCAATGAATCTCTGTTCCTCTTCCTCTGTGGCGCGATCAAGGTTTGCAATGCGTTGCTTGAGCTCGCCGAGCTTTGTCTCGGACTGCTTTAGTGTGTCGAGTGTCTTGCGTGAGTTCGACAACTTTTGAGTGGAGTCACGAAGCTGAGAATGGAGATCATCAATGGTCTTCTGCTTGGCTGAGATCTCACCCTTGAAGTCAGCATCGAGACGCATGAGCACTTGGTGCATGGAGTCGAGAATCTTCTTGGAAGACTGCTGTGCAGATGATGTTGACGAGGCTGGTGCTGCTGGTTTGGCCATGGCAGATACCAATGACGATGTGTTCAAACCGTTGACGTTGATGCCAAAGTCGATTGGTCTGAGATTGGCGTTGTTTGGAATGGATGGGTCGGCACCAACATCAAGCAGCTGTTGAATGATGGCTTTGTTTCCAATACGGGCAGCAATGTTCAAACAAGTGTCACCGTTCTTGTCCTGGCCGTTCACAATCTCAGACATGAACCGTCCCAGAGTGATGCCCCCTTTCTTCAGATTGGACCCTGTCTTCACAATCCACTCAAGAAGTGTCTCGAGGTAGTATCGACTGGCCTGACTTCTTTGCTTGATACCAGCAGTCAATGCAATGTGATGAAGAACTGAACGTTTTGTGTGATCCAACACTGGGATGCATGGATACAAGATATCCAAAAGCTGGAAGAATGATCCCTTGTCATAGTTGTTTGTGACAACAACTGCATGAACCAATGGGGATTCGCCATGATTGTTTCCTCTAATGCGGATGGCTCCTCTGGCAACAAGATCCTCAACCAGTTGAGTTCTTGCAAGCGAAGCAGCCCAGTGAAGAGCTGTGTGTCCATTCTCATCAATGGCCAAATCCAAGTTGATGCCATCAAGAACAGATTCATTGCCACCAAGTGCCTGGATGATTGGAGTTCCATCCTCAGAAAGGAATATCTGCGTGATGATCCCTCTTGAACGCTCTTCCAGCTCTGGTGGAACACCAGACACCGGGTCAAGTGCATATGGAGCATTTGGATTGTCCATCTCAATATCATGCGAATAGGTTTTGAAGGTGGGGTTGCGGGCTTCTGGGGTTTGTGATTCCGACGTGACTGTGAGTGAATTGAGCACATCAAACCTTGGACGTTTGCGGTCCTGCATCATGTCAATGTCATCATTGTCGTTATCTGTGAGTGTAGAATAGGTGCGTCCGAGGGCTGAAGGTTGGCGTGAAATGCTTTTGTGGGTACCATTGTTGTTGGCAAAGGAGTTGTTTCGACTGGCACGAGCAATTACCTGTTCCTTGGTCGGTGTTTCTTCGGCACTGTTTGCAGGATTGTACAGCAACAACGGTTTCACATCTTCGTAGATATCATACTGCTGAGAAATCGCAACAGCACGGTCATATGGAACCCAGGTTCCTTGGAACTTTCCGTAGCCTCCCTGGACTTTTTCGTGAGCCCCAGTGTGGACCTCCTTTTCAAGCGTCTTGGTGCGTTTCGCTTTGTCGAGGCCAGCCACTTTGAGAAGTTGTGTGGCGTTGAAGGCAGAGTCAGTCTTACGTCTCATAACAGTGACACCACGAATCACTTTCTCAAAGACCATCACTCCAGAGTATGTGGCCTTGTAAATCTCCGGGCCGTCGACCACTGTGTGTGTGCCGACCCTGGCTGTGGGATGAGACGGCGTGGCTATGCCAACCGACTGGTCAAGTACCGTGGCATCAGCGTCAATGGTCTGGTCTCCCTCAGGCATAATAGACTCTGGTCAGATGGAGTTCTGTGTGTTTGCTGTGGTCAAAACGCGTCCTCCAATCAGACGTCTTACGCGTGTTCAGGCTCCTAAAAACGCGTGTGAAATAGGCCGCGGATGGGGCTATGAAGGTGGTGGAAAGGGGAGAAAAAAGCTGGAGGGTAATGTGTGGGGTAGAGCGGTGTGCAGAGCCAGAACTTTCACCAAATAGGAGTACTGTTGATGCTTAACGTTGCTCTTTGGTCGGCATAAAGCTGGTTTCTTGTGTGCGCGGTTGGGTTTTTTCGCGTCATCTCCGTGACGACAATTTTACTAAAACGGAAATCCTCCCGAAAGAAGAAAACCGAGGGCGCGAAAAGCACGTGATCTGATTGCTCGGAATTCACTTAAATAGGGAATTACGATATTGGGCCTTTTTCTGTCAGCGCCGGAAATTTGCGAGCTAGAGCCTAGCTCAAGCTTCCAGATTCAAAACACAGATCAACATCAACCGTATCCGACCCTCGGACAGTCACACAGCCCAGTCACTGAGGAGAACGCTATAATGTCGGTCCAGACACCCATCTTGGCCCGTAAGAGGAAGTACCCTGGTGGTGCAGGCCTTACCGCCGTGTCCAGCCGCCACAGCTCAAACTTCTCAACCTACAACTCCATGCCGCTCAAGCCCACCTTGGATCCCCGTGTTCTCAATTCAGACTGGACGACCGGTCGCCCAGCGCAAACAGCCACTGCTCATGAGACACATAAGATTCTCAAGGGAGCATGGGGTGCGCTTAAAGATTATGGATCAAATGTCTTGAAGCACATCTTCAAACACGATGACGAGGGACATGATGTCCAGGCCAGTTTGGCAAGCGAAACAAGGACGGCAAAGAAGAGGAAGACAAACACACAAGAAGAAAACAAAGAGCTCGTCGCAAAGTTCAAGACGCCAGAACAGCAGAAGACCAGGCAGATGACATTGAAGTCACAACTTGACAACCTCAAGTTCCACCCTGAGATCAAGGAGAACTACTCTGATTTGACATTTGGCAAGGCGACAACACCTGTGTGCCATATTCCAACTCCAAAGAACAGTCCCTCGAAGAAATCAAAGTCCGATACCGAAGATTATGGCACAACCTTCTTTGGCAACATGTCCATCACATCAAGATCATCACTCCCATCAACCGCCTCTCGTTCAAGGTCGCCAGTATCAACAGAGATCATGTCACCAGCACCAACGATCGGAGCCACTCAGCATGATAACAGAGGGGTCATACAGAAACTGACGAGCCTCTTATCATCCGCCTTCAACGCACAATCTGGGGAGGTGAATGTGAAGAAGATCCCAGATGTTTACATTGTTAAGGAGAAAAAGCTGCAACCATCACGCTCCAAGCTTACGCTAGTGTTTGACTACCAGAACCTGAAGTTTGCTGAGGATTACAACTTCTACAGTAAGAAACTGGAGGAGAGAGACCGATTGAGCGAGGAAGCCCACAGAGTGGCTGAGGAAGCTGTCAAGGCCAAGTCATCCATCATTCCACAAGTTTCCAAAGAAGATGAGGAGGAGGTTGTCAACATCTGGAAGAGTCGCGGCAAGGAGTACAAGGTGGTTTGTAACGTCAAGAACATCGAGATTAAGGTTATTGATTTCCAGTCCCTGGCAGATAAGCGCTGGTTGAACGACACTATCATCGAAGCATACTTGAAGACGTTGGACTCACCCAAAGTACACACTTTCAACTCGTTCTTCTTCACAAACCTCGAGGAAAAGGGTTACCAGTCCGTCTCCAAGTGGTTGAAGCGTGCCAAGAGAGATTTGAAGACGCTTGATGTCCTTGTCTTTCCAATCAACATCAGCAGAACACATTGGGTCACTGGTGCTTTGAACTTCAAGACTAAGACTGCGTACTACATGGACTCGCTCTCGGGTTATGAGACATCACATGGTTCTCGAGCCTTGAATCTCATGATGGAGTACGTGAAGGGGCAGTCCAAGAGGGAGGGTTGCCCAGAGATTGCTGAAGGCTGGACGACAACCCAGTTGATCGATTGTCCTCAACAGACCAATGGCTTCGACTGTGGTATTTTCACGCTCATGAACTGTTTGCACCTTTCAAAGGGTGTTGATTTGAGCTATGACGCATCAGAGGCCAAGAACTTTAGGCGTGTTGTTGCACTCACGGTGTTGAGGTATGGGCAACAATGATTAAACACGTCGACATGGTTAAGGTTCTGAGCTATGATTTCAATTCGTTAAATTTGCATGTTTACATCATTTCATGTTTGCATCCAATGTAGTATGGCTAGGTCATGAGCAAGAACTGCAGTCATAATAGATCGTGAATTCCGCGTAACGCTGAAACTATGTACACGTCGTCATCAACTCATTTCAAAGCCTTGAGCTTCTTGATCTCATCCTCTGCCTTCATGATGGCTGTGTTGGATGCCTCAATCTTTCCAGCAAGGTATTGTAATCTGCCATTGAACTCCTTCTTGTTGTTATACCAAGCCAAGCTCTCCAGCTCCTTCTCGAACTTCTGGATGCGACCGGTTTCAAAGCTGATCACTCTGTAGAGGTATGCAGTTTGAAGGACCGTGGAGACTGGAGAATCACTCTGAAGCAAGTTCTGGAATGCAGCCCTGAAGATTGGCTTTGCTGGTTTGATATCACACAAGACACCACGGTCTCTTGTCATCGAGATCAATCCATGCTGCTCGAGATCAACAAGAGAGGCCTCAGGATCAGACTTGAACAGAGCATGATTGATGAAATCTCTGTAGTGCACTGTCTCCTTATCAGCCAACATCTTGATCAACTCCCATGCCTGTGCGTTTCTCAAAGACTCGCCCTTGTTCAAGAAGATCTGTGTAATCTGTTCAGCAGTCTGCTCAACCATTCTGGACAAAGCCTCTTGTGGACCCTCGCCGGATCTGACACGTCTCACAAATGCCTGAAGGTCAAGCATACGACCACCGATCGGATCGAGACAGGTGTCGAGTTGTGCCTCAAGTTCAGCAATACTCCGGCTGGATGCTCTGGCCTTCTCCATCTCCTCGTCAGAGATCGCTCCATCTTCATCCTTGTCGAATGTCATGTCCTCGTGCAAGGAGTGCAGAACGTAGGATTTGGCAGCGTTCTTGGATGCATCTTGGAGGAGAACGTATTTGAACACCTGGTCCGGTAGTGCTTCGGAGAGAAGTTGTTGGGTGCCAACGTCCTCTGTGAGGAAGATAACATGTGCCAAGTTCATAGAAGTGAGCAAGGCTGCCCAGTCTGCCAGCTCCTTGTAAACGAAGTTGTTGGATTCAGACTTGTTGTTTGTGGTAAATCTGTCAATGACAATGACTGGCTTCTTCTCTGGGTGTTGTTGCAAGTAGTCTTCCTCCTTGACGCTGACATCCTCTTCTCCATCCTTAACAAGTGGTTTGTATCCACGAAGAGAGATCTCACGGATAGCAACAAGAGCAGTGGAGAGCATGTTTCTATACTGGGACTCCTTGGATTCGGAGAGACCGGACTTCTGTCCTGTGAGAGATGTGAGAGCCAAGTCGATGATTGTGGAAATGGAGTTCAACCATGGGAAGACTGGGTAGTATCCAATGGAGCTTGCTGCGTTACGTACGAACACAGTGTCATTACGTGACTTGACCAACTTGTCACAATCAATGTAGAGAACGTCCTTGCGATCATGAAGAGCGTGTGTCATGACAAGGTCGTGCTTACCAGAACCACGTGGACCACGAACAACGATGAATGTGTTAACGTTCTCCTCAATCCAGAGCTTGAGCTCCTTGACAATGTCCCTGCGCTCAGACCATAAACCACCCTTTCTGTTTGCATGAGACTCCTTCTGTCCGAGGAAAGTGTGGATTTGCGTCAAGGTCTGGTTGGAGATGTTCATGAGCCACTTGACCCATGGGTTGTTTCTGTTGATTGAGAACTTGTTTGTGATCTTGTTCTCAATGAAGAACTCACGGATGGGATCGAAGATGATAACAGCAAGTGTGGCAAGAAGAGCAATGATGATCGGGATGGCAATACGTGTGTGGTTGGTAATAGCCTCGTAGATGAAGTTCTTTTGCGAGTACTTGTCGTAACTGATGTGGATAGTTGTGCCATCAATCTTCAAGCCTGTAAGACAGTTCTTGGAGCAGATTGCACCAGAGTAAGATCGATACTGGATTGTAGCAACAGAGGAGTCCGGTACAATATCAATGATGGGACCATAACGTCTGAACAATGAGTACAGTTCCTCTTCCGTGAGTGCAGGGCCTTCAAACTTGACCTTGATGGTTCTGTTTGGATATCTCTTCAAATCCTCGATCCATGGAGTACCCTTCACAGAGAATGCAGTGGAGTTCTGGACCCAGTTGAGCACGCCATGTGCTGATTCTGCAATCGTGTTCTTCTGGATCTTCTGGTTCAACTCGGCAATTTCCCACTGTGGAGGAACCTTAAACTTGACAAAGGCACCACCGTCTCTTTTCATCGGGATAACCTCTGTGATAGAAAGTCCTGGGATAGATGGTGTCTCTGTTTCTTCGATTGTTGGGTTTGCAAGCTTCATTACATGTTCTTTGATTGCTTCTGGTCTCTTATCCGGAATGACGATGTATGAGAGCCACTGTCTCAGATCCCAGTTGCTCGTGCGGAAGGGCAGAATACGGTGGAAGTATAGCACAGTCTCCTGTCTGGTCTTCTCAATGACACCGGTCTCCTCGGCGTCTGTAGACTCTCCTGCGGCCTTGTCGAGCTTCTGGATGTTCTCAGTGGCCCATCTTCTTTGGGAGGCAAGGGCATGTCTTGTTGCTGTGAGAGATCTGCCGGCAATTGGCGCCATCCCGGCCCGCAAAAGGACGGACGGCAAAACCGTTGACCGTGTTAATGGTGCCAGTGGAGAGAGCACCATTTGGCAGTGTCTGTGTGTTTATCGTGGACTTTCTGGCAGCGAAGTAGAAGGGGCAAATAAATGTCTGGCAAGCAAACAAACGCGGACGGTTGCAGTTGCCAGTGGCCTCCGCGAATTCGCCCACGGAGGCTTGAAGGCTGGAGAAGGTGGACCTTGTGTGGAAAGTGTGGTGAGTACAATGGTGTTAGCTTTACGAAAATGCTTAGAAGTATTCGTGGTGTGCGAATTGGGCCTTATGTGCTTTTGCATGTAGCTCCAGAGGCCTTGACATGCCCTCTATGCCCCACAGGTGCCCCTCGAAAAGCGGCTTAGAAGCCTCTTTCGGGACATTGCGGGAGCCGATGGTTCTATTGAGTCTTCCTAGAGATAGATCTATGCACTAAGAGAATATAACCACAGAGACTAGACATAAACATCGCCGCGTATAGAGCTCAGAGAGCCAGGGCCCCTGCTGTTTACCAGTGTGGCCCCTACCGGGTTGTGAGCCCTGTCTCCGGTAGGGGCCGCACACTCCACGTGCCCCCAATTTTAACTGCGTGTGATGGATGCAGCCATCGCCAGTCAAAATGAGAAGAAATCTCAGCGCTGCTCCTCCTCCGCCATGAACAAAGAAGACGAGTATCATTCAATGCTGTTCGGTGTCAGACTGGCCAACGAGATCTTCCCGCCGTGGAAGGACCACTACATCAACTACGAGCGCCTCAAGAAGCTGCTCAAGGAGAGCACCATCGATGTCGGCTCCAAGAAGGGCAAGAAGGCTGCCTGGACAGACCACGAGGAGTCCCAGTTCGTTAGTGCCCTCGATGCAGAGCTCGAGAAGGTCTACTCCTTCCAGACTTCCCAGTACAGTGCCGTGAACAAGAAGATTGAGGCCCTCGAAGCACAGGTCGAGGAGATCAATGCCCAAGGAGATAAGGAGAACGTTGAGTGGGGCTCTTTCCAGCAATCACTCGAGAACGCACTTGCTGAGGCCCGTGAGCTTGACCACTTTGCCCGTCTCAACTTCACCGGCTTCCAGAAGATCGTCAAGAAGCACGACCGTCTCCACCCATCTTACAACTCTGTCAAAGCATTGCTCTCCATCCGTCTCAAAGAGCTGCCTTTCCACTCTGAGGACTACTCCCCACTTCTCCACAAGATCTCCCTTCTTTTCCAGTTCCTCAGAGAGAACCTCCAAACGGGATCATACATCTCCAACTCTCTCTCTGCCTCAATGAATACCCCTGCTGCCAACTCGCTCTCCAACCAAGAGAACATGGAGTATCAGGTGTTCAAGTTCTGGATCCACCCAGACAACCTTATGGAGGTCAAGACTACCATCCTCAGACACCTTCCTGTGCTGGTGTACTCCAACGAGTCCGACAGCAGCGACACTCAGGACCCAACTGTCACTTCTCTCTACTTCGACAATGGCTCTTTCGAACTCTACAACATGAAGCTCATGAAGGCCAACACTTCCCCGTCTCTCAGACTCAGATGGTCCGGTGCCTTGAAGGATAAGCCAGATATCTTCCTTGAGAAGAAGATTGTTGATAAGACCGCAGACGACAACTCCAGAGAGGTTCGTCTCAAACTCAAGGAGAAGTACCTGAACGACTTCATCATCAACCACGACACTGAGCTGTTCAAGCAGAAGACTGTTGGCAGATTCAGAGAGATGGGCTCCTCCGAGGAGGTTATCAAGGGCATGGAGGATGACATTGATGATGTTGGCAAGTTCATCTCTGAGCTGGACCTCCAGCCAGCCTTGAGAACCGTTTACAAGAGAACTGCCTTCCAGATTCCAGGTGACGACAGAGTCCGTGTCTGCATTGACTCGGACATCTTGTTCGTGAGAGAGGATGCATTTGATCAGGACCGTCCAATCAGAAACCCAGAGGAGTGGCACAGAACCGACATTGACGATGCTGGCGCCAACCCAGCCTCTGTTCTCAGAAAGAACGAGTTCACAAAGTTCCCACATGCCGTCATGGAGATCAGAATCAAGAACACATCCGGAAAGAAGGGTACTCTCAACGGCATCAGCATTCCATTCTCCAGAAAGCACGGTAAGTGGATTGAGGAGCTCACAACATCACACTTGGTCAAGGAGGTTCCAAACTTCTCCAAGTTCATCCAGGGTATTGCCTCCTTGTTCGTTGAAGATGACAGATTGGACATCTTGCCATTCTGGCTTCCAGACTTGGAGGATGACATCCGTATGAACCCTAACGAGGCCATTGAGGAGGAAAAGAGAAAAGCCAAGAACAAAACGGACATGAAGTCCAAACTCACAAGAATTGAAGACAGCCCACCAAAGGCAACAAGCAGTGCCCAGGCCACCGCTGCTGATGCCGACATTGAGGCTGGCGAGTCCTCCGACGACAATGCCAACGAAGATGAGTACACTGCACCAAAGAGAAAGCAGCGGACTGAGATCATCCCGTGGTTGATGGGTGGGTCCAAGCTTGCCAACGTTGACTCTGAAGACGAGGAGGTTGAGCTGCCTGCTGGTGTCGTGAAGCCAAAGACACTACTCAAGCAGGCCGGCTCGATGAAGGTTGAGACCAAGGTGTGGCTCGCTAACGAGCGTACCTACTTGAGATGGCTCCACGTTGCCACGTTGTTCTCTGCACTCACATTCACCATCTACAACACAGTGAAGAAGAGCACGTATGAGAGACTCGCTACAAACTTGGCATACTTCTACTTCTTCCTCACGCTCTTCGCCTTGGGATGGGGCTACTACATCTATCAGAAGAGACTGGGTCTCATCAGGGCCAGAGATGGTAAGCACTTGGATGCACCATTGGGACCAGTGCTCGTTGCCGTTGGTGTTTGGGGTGCCGTGTTGGTCAACTTCATCGTTGGCTTCAAACACGCTGCTTCTCAAATGAATGCTCTCGAGACACAGCAACCAATCAACCCATATGCCCAGTACGTCTTGGATACAGTGTTCCATTTGGTTGGTGCTGAGGGTTACTAGAGAGAATTGATGTGATTAGACCGGTGGAGCTAGATGCATCTTTAATTTTATTTGTACACAAAGTTTGTAACACAACTACGTAGGGCACATTGATCAACATAGAACAATCGTTCGCTTCATTCATTACCTAAGCGTTAAACTCAACATTGAACTTCTTCAGCTTCAGTGGCTCATCCGGCTGCTCGGTGTACTCCCAAGCAACATTTGGCTGTTCAATCACCTTGTCAGCAGTCTTCTCGACCCACTCGTTCTTGAACTTTCCATACACGCTGTACATTCTGGTATGGTACTCTCCAAAGTCACCTCTGTAGTTCTTGAGGCGCAACCTGTTCGAGGCGTCGTCCTCTGTGGTGCCCTCACGGTGAATCATGTAGTCCTCGAACTTGAGTGGACCCATCTTGTGTCTGCGACGGCGTCCAACTTGGTGCAATCCCTTCAACACTCGGCGGATGTTTGTCACATCAATGTCTTGTCTGAGAGCTGGTTGTGGTTGTGGTTGTGGGAGGACCAGAGTTGAGGTTTGCGCTGCTGTGGCCAATGACTTCTCGTTGATCAAGTTGGACACCTTGACCTGGGTGAGTGGTGCTGTTGGTTTTGGTGTCTCCTCTGGAATTTTTGGTGTCTCTTCCTTCTTGAGCTCATTCTGAACAGCTGGTGCAGCGGTAGAAACAGAGGTGTTGTCGGTCTGTGATGATTCTTGCATGGATTGATCAGCAACACCAGTTTCAGAAGCATGTGCAGTACCAGTTGGCTCAACATAAGATTGGTCAGCATCCACTTCACCACTTTCTTCAACGGGGGCATTCTGTTCATCCGCAGCCCCTGGTTTTGTAGCCTTTGACTTCTTTTGCACTGTTGCATTCTTCGTCTCGACATTGTTCGTCAGCTTCCACGTCATGGTTCCATCAGCGCGGAGCATTGGTGGCTTATCCGGGCCCTCCTCCTCGAGGTACTTGACTCTCTGGTGGTGTAATCTCTCACCAAACTCAACCTCCTCTGGAGTGTCAATATCAAACTCGTACTCTGCAGGCTTGAGGATTGGCTTCTCGCCGAATGGGTTGTTTTTGGTCTCCTCCTCGGTCATGTGCGTCTCCAGGTAGTTGTACAGGATCCAGAGGAACAAGTCTGATCTGCTCTTTGGGTCGTATGCTGGATTGGCAAAGATGTCAAAGAACTGGTATGGAGTATCGACGAAGTACTTTTTCATGATGGCCTCCTCAGTGTTGCAAAGGACAAAGATCATGTTGACAACAGTGGTGAGTGGAAGCTTGTCCAATGTCTCGAGCTTCTCGAGGATTGGTGGCTCGTGGGTGTCATCACAGCATGCCTTCAAGATAGACTTCAGTCTTGGTGTGTCCTGGAGTTGCTTGTCGTTTGATTTGTCGTTGCCGGTCGTTTCACTGTCGTAATTCACTTGCAGAGATGGGATTGGGTGGTATGTTCTCAGTTGGGACTTCATGTCTGGGACAAAGTTGATCGTGGTGTTCATTCTTCCAACGTTTACCAGGAGACAAATCATACATGTTGGAATGGACATCTTCATATCAACGAGCAGTCTCTCTTTGAGCACTTTCGAGCACTTGGAGCTGTGTGAGATGCTCTTGATGTAGAGCTCTGCAAAACTGAGCTTCCCATCAGGGTCGATCTCCCTATCATCCATTCTAACATGATCAGGAGAGTCTGGATATGGGTCGCTGAATGCCTTCACTTTGTTGTCGAAGAGAAGCCTGAGGAACTCGTACTGAATGTCCCTTCTCCAGAATGGCTGACCGTCCTCCTTCTTGAGGTGTCTTGAACGTGCTGAGCTGAGCACAGTGACGCCTCTGTTGTTTCCTGTGCCTCTGTTTCTTTTGGCTCTCTTATTCGGAGTAGCTTTTGGTGTTGGGGCAAGCGCGTGTTTTGTGCCCGTGGTGGCGTTCTTGTTGATATTGCTGTCGTCCTCATGCTCGTGGCCAGACATCGCCGCAGACGTGGCAGACGGTGTTGATTCCGTAGCAGACATGGAGCCAGAGGCCGCAGCCAGAATTGCCAGTGGGTTATGGTCGTCGGCGTAGTACATGTCTCTTTGTGGGTGTACCGGCGTAGGCTCCGGCGTGGCCTTCATAGTGTCGTGGATGGGGTCGTAGAGAGGCATTGTTTCGGTGTCAATGGATGGTGCCACGTTACTGGCTTTTGATGCTCTCTATTCACAGGAGATTGTGGATTGTGTGTGGACAAAAGAGAAAAAGAACTCGGTCGAAATGGCAGTTTTTGCCTCTGAAAGTGAGCAAATCCCGCTCAGCTTCGCCGGGTCTCGTTGGCCGCCTTTTCTGCCGGCGATGGAAGGCGCGAACGATCAGGCCGTCGAAGTTGGTGAGGGACCTCCCACCGCGTCATTGGCTGGCAGATTGTGACGGAAAATGGTGATGTTTTAGTTATAAAGAGGCTAAACTGTTTGTTTAAATTAATTGTCATTTCTCATTAAAGTAGCGTCTCACTGCGTCTCAAGATAAAGAGTCTCAACAAGCGTTCTCATGGCGCGCTGGACCCCATACAACCCCACAAGATCGGCAAACACAGAGTTGAACGCGCTGTTGGCGGTCACCAAGGGCGAGAGCTCACCTGCCTCAAACACAATGTCCCAAGTCACCACCACTTCCTTGTAGCTGAACTCGTTGGTGTAGATGGTGGCCTTGGGCTGTGTGCCGTTCTTGTGGACTTGCTCATTCAACTCATCAAAGCTTCTCTGGCGTGTGAGCAAGAGTTCATAGAGAGTATTCAGTGAGTATAGAAACTCGTTGATGTTTCTTGATACTTTGTAGTGCTCCACCATTTGTAGAAGAATTGTGTTGAACTTGTTGTTGGACTTCTTCTCGATATCAAGTTTCCAAATGTGATACACATTTTCAATCGAGTATAGCCTCACCCCAACGTCTAGGATGAACACGTTACCAATGTTGATCTCAAATGAAATGGTCTTGATGAGCAATGACTTCTTGTTCCTGTCTGTCTGGAGGGAAAGCCGTGACTTGGCTTCGTTGATGGTGAGGTATGGATAGAACTTCTTGAGATACTCGATTCGAAGCCCCCAATCCTTTGATGGTTTTGCACTGTACTTCTCATCGTCGAAAACAACTTTGCCGTCATCTTCCGCCATTTCATCCTCCTGTTGTCGTCTTTCTTCCTGTTGTCGAGCCTGTTCGTGTTCAGCCTTCTGCAAGATCAAGTTAAAGATCAGCTCATCCTCGGCTTCATACTCGTCTTCCTGCTCCTCGTGGTCATTGAGGGCCTGAATATCGTTCCATTCACGCTCAAGAGCCTCAATCTCACGCAGGAGTTCTGCTCTGGCATCAAGAAGCAACTTGTTTTGTCTCTCGAGCCGAATCTCCTTCAGCTTTTCCGTCTCTTGGACTGGCGAGGAGAAGCGTTCATGGGCTTCAGAAGTAGCCTCTGACAAAAGATTGAATCCTGATTCCATTCTGAGCTTCCCTCTATCTTCTTCAATAGCCTTAATAGCTCTTTTGTCCACAAGTGAAGAAGAACTAAAGCCAGAACACGCCCAAAACACGTAAACAAAGGCCGCGAATAGAACGTGTTCGCGAGATGGTGTGGTGTCTGGATGTTTTGGCTCAAGAAATAAATTTCGCGGAAGAGCCGATTCGAAGGCTGGTGGACGTGTTTGCGAGGTCCAGAAGTCCTTTCTCCAACAATCAATCAGGCAGTTTGCCACTTTGAAACCACCAGAATTACCTATATACAATGGTCTCTGCCCCTGAACTGAAAAAAGTGAGTCATTTCGAGCAGCGAGTGTCACTATCTGAAGAGTTACTAACATGGAACTACCAGTACATGGACAAAAGAGTCCTCGTTCATCTCAACGGTTCTCGTAAAGTGTCAGGAAACCTCAGAGGTTATGATGTAAGTATCGCCATATACTATTTTGTCTCGTCCAGTTCAGGATCACTAACAGAACCACCAGATCTTCCTCAACATTGTGCTGGAAGAAGCCACCGAAGAATCCCAGGATCAGAAGGAGACGCTAGGGTCCACGGTTATCAGGGGAAATTCCATCCTCTCAATAGAGTGTCTTGAGGCTCTCTAATATGTCACGAACTCTTAATGAACATCATGCTGTATTAACGATTGATTGAAACTCTGCTCCTTGTTTCCAGAAATAGAACACACCCATCAAAATCTGCACTGCATCTCCACACCGGCTTCAGAGTATCCACACTTCTCGTAGAACCCCACATTCTTGGGATCACAATCCAAGATGATCTTGTAAGCACCACACTCTTTTCCGATCTGTGTCAAGTGCTGGATCAACAGCTTGCCCAAGGACTTGCCCTGTTGGTCGGCCCTCACTGCGATGTCCTCAATGTGACCAACGAGTCCACATTCATGGATTAGCTTCTCCTCGATGAACACCATTCCCGTAGCAACGACCTCCTGTGACTCATTGGTGATCACAACAGGGTTATATGCTGTCTTTCCATTGCTCAAGATGATGCTGTCCCACTTGGCGATGACGTTGGCAAACTGGTCTTTGGATATGTTTCCAACTGTAGTGAGTGCTGTGAGCGTTGAGCAGACCCCCTCGTGGTCCGAGTTGGCCATACGTCTGGCTGTGTATCCCTGTGGAAGTGGCATTGATGCGGATTGTGAATTGCTCTCCTCTGTTGGTGTTGGTGTTGATGTTTGTGATGGGATCGTTTGCTTTCGAAAAATCGCGTTGAAACTTTACGCGTCGTCTCTTCTCCTCCACAATCAACAGCCAAAATATCACCAAATAAGACCCTCTGAAGATATGGAAAACATCCCGGACCTGAGGAATGGTCTCAATGAGGCGGAATTCCTCAATGCCAAACTCCAAAAACTGCACTCCTGGCTCGCTGCGGCCCCGGACTCACTCAGCCTCAATAATGCCCTCGATTCACAACACGCCAACGCCATTGATGCCGAATATCACAAGAAGCTCAAAGAGGGCATCACACAGAAGAAGGCACAGCTGAAGGGGGTTAAGGATGCACTCATCCAACAAGAGCTCGTGAAGCAGCGTGTGAAGAATCCCACAAAGACGGACACCAATAACGAGATGAATGGGGTCTGTTACACCAATGATAGGATCCCATACCGTTCTGAGCGTGGAGATCTCGTGGGTGTCGCTTTGGCGACTGCAAAGATGCATAGCCAGGTACAACAGAGTAAGGCTGTGGTTGAAGGTCTACGTTCTGAGATTGACAGTGTGGAGAAGGAGATTGAGGTTCAGAATGAGAGGAAGAACCAGTTGGAAGTCCTTGTTGCTGAGTTAAAGAAACGTGTCGAGATGCCACGAGATGCAGGAGAGAAGGAGTCTGAATTGGTCAAGTTGCAGAGATTAGTGGAGGAGGAGAGAGTGAGGTCAAGAAAGCTCAGACAGTTTTCAAAGAAGTTACAGAGGGAGTTCGATCAATGATCATGAGGAGGATACGAATGGAGCATAATTGTTGTGGTTTAATGATTAATACGAAGTGAACGATGGATAATGATACTTGTTTGTAAGCTAATGTTTGACGTGGATGTTTAGATGGTGCACCACGGCGATACAACTTAGAGTACTGGCGCCAAAATCCATACTAGGTCGAGGATACCCCGCTGTGCATCCAACTTGATCTTACGTTCGATCGAGATGTTATGCGAGCCCCTAAACAGCTTTATACGACAAGAATGTCCCACTAGCAGCACCTGAGGCCAATATGCCATATTGCCATAGTGCACCAGGGTCCATCATAACCCCAAAACATGGGCCGATGATTACCCCGGATACATCGATCCGCTCAATGCCGCGTAAACCACTGGAGCTCACAAGGCTGAGCTGAAGTAACAGCCCATCACCAAAACCATACCACTCTGAGACTGATTAATGCTCACTTTGCGTCCCTTTGGCCCTCTTTGGCCCTTTTGTTTGCCGTATTCGATGAAAGTGATTGCGCCTTGTTTTGAGCCCTCCTTGGGCATGACGTTACCTCACGGTCCGCGATGGTTCCTACGTGTACGAACGTCATCGGGGTCTCTTGCTGAGGATTACTGGCTCACCAACCGGATGCGAAGGGAGTGGCTCGTGGACACAGGCGGCCTAATTGGGGCGGCTGGTGCTGCGTTGGCCTGGTCGTTTCACCTGTCATTCCTCATCGGGGGCGGTGGATGGAGGCAGAGAGACAGCCTACAGGCGAATTTCTACGAGCCAAGTGTGCGTGCGAGACGTTGTTGCTGGGGGAAAATTTCATATTGGCTCATTGTGTGCTGCTGGTGCTGCGAGGCATGTGGAAATAGGAAATAGACGGCCATGGGTGGGAATATGGGGGTACTTGATTAGGTAGAGTACACGAGACGGGCATCCCGGGATTTGTTATCCTTGTTCTGGGCCATGCGGATGGAAGCTTGGAGAACAAGAGGGTGGTTTGTTCGTTTGTTCCATGAGATTCGAGGCGAGCCGTGATTCTAGTCTAATCCAACTCAGTTGCCGCATTGGGAAGGAGACAGGAGAAGATCGGCGATGGGACACCTTCTCCGAGAGGCTTAAGAAACAGCGAAAGAGTGAGCTGGAACGCGTCTTTTGGTCATTAAATAGGGCCAATTGGAGTGTATATATGTGCTAGTTATAGATAAGTGTCATAGCAAGGAACCCCTGGCCAAAACACGCACAACCGGGCCAGCCGACGCGTCGAGGGCAATCAAGGCATAAGACGCGTCACGAAAATTAAAAAAAAAACGGTGACGCGTCGGGCCAATTAGATTTCCGCATTGGGAAAGTCGCAGGGGCTCTCTGGGGCAACCGGGGCAAACTCGAAATTGGGCGAATTGGCAATCGTCCCGAGATCTTTATAAACAGCGCGTCTCCCTCGTTTACTCCCGCGTGTCGTCGCCTGGGTCTCCACTCTCCACTGCTTCCCCTTTCACACATTGCTACCCATGCTCGTCAACAAGTTCCCTCTCCACCTGCCCAAAATGCCAGACACCGACGAGGACGTGATCATGGACGAAATCACGCCCGTCTCGACGCCCACAGACACACACGCCGCCTACAACTGGCCAGAGCCTCCTCGCTACGGCAGAACCTCCAGCGTCTCCTCCATCGCCTCCTCCGTCTCCAACTTCTCCCAGGCAGGCAACGACTTCTCCTACTCCCAGTTCGCCGCCCACTACAAGCTGACCGAGGGCTTCGAGAACGTGCTCTTCGAGACGTACCAGAACTACCAGATGAACCCACAGATCACGCCCTTCAACGCGTCCAACCCGCCAGCAGGCATTCTCAACAAGGTGTCCAAGGACGCGCTGACCCGTGCCGTTGATGCCGGCATCGACATTGGCATCGAGGTGAACAACTACTCGCTCGTCATCATCAGACAGAAGCTGATCCAGCTGTGTCGCTCCTCTTCCGTCTCCTCCACATCCTCCTCAGCGCCAATCAACTACGCCCAGCACCAGATGAGTCTCTCGAGACAGAACAGCGTCTCCTCGCCCACCGGAATCCCAACAGTCAACCTCGCCACCAAGTTTGCCCAAGTGCCTCCGGTCCAGGCCGGTGCCTCTCCAATGTGGGATCTCCGCACGCCTACCGAGGGCTACTTCTCCTTCGAGGTGCCTCCGACCCCGCCTTCAGCTACAGAGCCGCACCAGCCATCCCAGCTCCAACCAAGCTTCTTGCACGAACAGATGGAGGCGCAACAGCAACTCGAACAGCATATCAAGCAGGAAGTGGTCATCCCAGAGCTGTACAATGCCACGAGCTCGAGAAAGAGAGAGTCACTCAGGCTCAAGAGAAACGGAAGCAAAGTCACATACAACTGAAATTGATTTGATTCGTGCTTCTCCCCACTCCTGATACAAAAAATGGTTATTTTGTTTTTGTTCTTTGGATGTAAAGACTCTCTGGTGTTACTCTCTTCTCGGTTTGGATTCGGTTCTGTTCTGCTATTGGTTATCTCGCTCTTGCTCTACTTGGTTCTCTGCTTTCTGGTATACTCTGTCTCTGGTGTACTCTGACTCTGGTTTCTTCTGCTTACTCTTTGGGTTTGGGTTCTTGGCTGTGCCAATGCCCTCTACACAAACAAGTACTCTACTTTTTATGACCCCCTAACCCCTACTTCATTGGCTGGTTTTAACCTTCATTTCTTTCAGACATCCCCCTTTTTTACCTACTTTCTTTAACGCTGAATGATCTTGCCCACACTATCTGGTATCAACACAAGTGCACTTTAATACCACACATACCTTCCCTCACGCTCTTTTTGGTTGCACGCATGACCCCCACACACGACTTTTTGTTTCTGGCCTTTGACGACTCTTGGTTTATTGCTATACACACTATCCATACATTGTTGCTCTCTTCTGTAGTCCTGCTGAATGGTTCATGGTCATTATGGGTGTGTAACAATGGTGTGAAGGCGGGGGATGAGAGATCTACGCGAAGTCATTAACAAAAGAATCGTAACAAATTGACAACATAGTCTAGCGTAGAACTCCAAAACGACGAGTCCTCAGAATTATAAAATGGTATTACATGGCTGGCTTAGAGTCCTTAGATGAGGAGCAAACCAACAAAGGCGGCCAAACCGGCAGAGGCAACCTTGCCAGCGGCACCAGCGAAGGTGGAGACCTCAGCAGAGGTAGAAGCAGCCTCGGAAGAAGAAGAAGCCTCAGCCTCAGAGGTGGAAGCAGCAGCAGAGGTGGTCTCCTCGGCAGAAGTGGTCTCAGCAGCAGCAGCAGAGCTCTCAGCAGCGGCAGAGGTGGCCTCAGTAGCAGCAGAGCTCTCAGCAGCAGCGGAAGTCTCAGCAGCAGTAGAAGCCTCAGTAGAAGCCTCAGTAGCAGCAGAAGTCTCGGCAGCAGTAGAGGCCTCAGTAGTAGCAGAGGTCTCAGCGGCAGAGGTGGTCTCAGCAGCAGTAGAAGTCTCAGCAGCAGAAGTCTCCTCAGCAGCAGTGGTGGAGGTCTCAGCGGCAGCAGATGTGGTCTCGGCAGCAGAGGTCTCCTCGGTGGTGGTAGCAGCCTCAGAAGTAGTAGTAGCAGCCTCTGAGGTCTCCTCGGCGGTGGTGGAGTCGGCGGTGGTTGTGCAGCCACCAGTGTAGTCACAGGCCTGGAGACCGGTGTCGATGGTGTAGGAGTCGGTCAAAGTGGTGGAGCATCTGAGGGTACCGGTTGGCTCAGTGGACAAGGTGCCACAGGCAGCCAAAGCGGAGGAGACGTAGCCACCGTAGTACTTCCAGAGGGTCCAGCCACACTCCATACAAGCTGGGTACTGCTTGATGAAGTCAGAGTCGTCGGAACAGAGACAGGTGGTGTTGTATGGACCAGCGTAGGAGTTCTCGGTGTTCTCAGTACAGTCGGAACCGTAGGTGATGAGGAGACCACAGGCGGCGTGACAGGCGATGGAGGCACAGTCGTCGGCGGAGGCAGCAAGAGCGTAGGCCTCTGGGTCTGGGTGGGCAATG
The DNA here is from genome assembly GCA_003708285.2 of Petasospora xylosilytica. Lineage (NCBI taxonomy): Eukaryota > Fungi > Ascomycota > Saccharomycetes > Phaffomycetales > Wickerhamomycetaceae > Petasospora > Petasospora xylosilytica. The sequence goes on along the minus strand of PPNT02000011.1, from coordinate 63,438 downwards.
GCAAGAGCCTCAGCGTAGGCATCGGCGTAGGCAGAGGCAGCAGCAGCGGCTTGTGGGTTGGCGTTGGCCCATGGGAGAGCAGCTGGGATGGCGTTGGCAGAGACGACCTTTGCGGCGATGGCGGCGATGATGAAGCGAGTGAACTGCATTTTGGCGGTGGTTTTCTGGTTGTTTGGGGGGTCTCTGGGGCCAGAGAAGAGAAGTGACGGGAACAGCCGTCTATATAAAGCAAAATTTTAGGGGCCGTGGGGTGGGTGGCTCAAATCTGCACGCCGAGAGAGAAAATTGGGTGTCATCGGTGTCTCGCCAACTCGAGCGCTTTGCCGAATTGGGGATTAATTGCCCACATAATCGGTAATTCTTCGAGTTCAATGGCTCCAATTGCCCCCAAATTCACCATAATCAGCTATAATAACCTTCCCATACACCATTTGTTGCCCAAAATGACCCCAAACCAGCCTCCAGAGGGGTCCGAAGATCGTCTCGTAGATAACGGCGTTATGCCGGAGAGGCCAGAACTTTTCTCGTCTGCGCGCAGCCTCCGATGTCTGAAATAGCCGCTCGGGACCTCAAATTCAGCCTTATAAACGGCTCTTGAAGCGCTAAAGTGTCACCATGGAGATAACCTTATTCAGTTTCTCCACATGTGCCCCATTTCTTTTTCCCTCCGTCTTCTGAGGCTTCCGCTTTTCTGAGAGCTCTGAAGCTGTCGGAGCTCTCTTACGAGCGACTTCTCCGATGCTGCAGCAAGCGTAAACAAAAAAAATCCCAAAACTGACTCAATTCTGACCCAATCCGGAACAGCCCTGCCTGTGTGGCACAAAAATTCCACCGTCTTCTCCCACAAAGCCTTGCTCCAGCCTCCAAGGGACCAAGGGACCCTCCCGAAAACTTGAAAGCCCTGTTTCGACCACCACACCAGCGCACCTCCTCATCCAATCACGAGCCACCATCGAGCCCGCCATCCCCGATATCTACGACAGAGCTCTAGAGAATCATAAACATGACAAATTAACTAATCCAGCAAGTGTAGAACAAGCAACCATGTTCCCATGGCTGTTTTTTTTTGGAGAACGAAACGATAAAAGACAAGCTGATGCAAGAAGACCAAAAAGAGAGCTAGTAGTCCTCTGAGCTCTCTCTTTCTCTCTCAGATAAACAACAATGCGAGCAGAACACCAACGAAGCCGCTGGTGAGTCTCGTGGCCTTTCCCTCGAATGTGGAGATGGCCTTTGTGGATGAGGTGGACGTTGAGCCTGAGGACTCCGAGCCCTGTGTCGTGGATGAGGACCCTGGGATAGTGGACGTGAGAGCAGTAGTCATTGTGATGGTGGACTCACTCTCCTCCGTCACTGTTGTGGAGGGCACTGTCTCTGTTCCCTCTGTTGTTGGTGTGCTTGGAGAAGCCGAGGACTCTGTGGAGAGGGGACAGTACGTTGTGAAGATTGTCTCGGTATCCTGGGATGTTGATGTGATCACTGTGAGCCCTGTTGTGACTGCAGACGTCTCACACGCGTTGTCCGAGCATGATGTGATGGTGATGACAGTTGTGGATGGCTCGGATGGTGTACCTGTAGATGCCTCTGTCGTCTTAAAGTCGGTGGTGCTGGAGGAGCTCGAGATTGGACACCAGGTGGTGTACTCTGTGATGTATCCGGACTGCGTCGTGGTGATGATTGTGAATCCCTTTGTGGCCGTTGAGGTCAAACATCCATCGTTAGAGCAAGAGGTGATGGTGATCACTGTTGTGGAGTGATCAAGGGCGATGGAGGTGTCAGTTGTGGCGTTGAAGAGGGAAGAGGAGGAGACGAGTTCAGAAGACGATGGTACAGAGGAAGATGAAACCTCTGGGTCAGAAGATAGAGTAGAGGAAGTCTCGGTGGATGTGATGGATGAAGATGAGATAATAGATGTCTCAGACGAAGCAGCAGCAGTCAAGGAGGATGTCTCGAGGAATGAGCTGGCAGAAGACACAATGGAAGATCCATCAGAGGACAACACATTCGATGAAGACACGGAAGAAGAAAAGCCTGAAGAAGCAGAGGAAGACCCTGACGAAGAGGCAGAGGAAGAGCTTGACGTGGATGAGAAAGTGGAAGATGATTTGACCACGGAGGAAGACGATGTGGCTTCAGAAGAGGAGGAAGTTGTCTCAGAAGAAGATGTAGAGGATGAGATCGAGGATGAAGTCGAGGAGGAGCTCGAGGAAGATGAGAACGTAGAAGTAGAAGTAGAAGATGTTGAAGAAGAGGAGGTCAGAGAAGAGGATGTTGAAGAGGACGATGTCGATGAGGATGATGTCGATGAGGACGATGTCGATGAGGACGATGTCGATGAGGACGATGTCGATGAGGACGATGTCGATGAGGACGATGTTGACATTGAAGAAGATGATGTAGAAGATGATGTGGTAGACGAAGACGTTGATGAGGAGGATGTGGATGTCGAGGATGAGGTCGAAGAAGAAGAGGTCGATGAAGAGATCGAAGATGTGGTTGTAGTAGAAGAAGTATCAGTACCATCGTCCCCAGAATCATCCGAGATCGTCGAAGTCAAGTCCCAAGAGATAGTAGCCCTCTTGGCCAACTTCAAATCATCAGTGGTGGTGATAGACAAATGAGCATCCGAGGTCCATGCATCCCCACCAAGCGTCTGTGCCTCGAAGCTAATCTCGACAATAGAATCCTCAGCGACGGGCTGATCAAATATCACGGAGACATTCTCCGCCACAACGGTGATGAGAGCAGCAGAGGAGGCATCAATCCCGTCGATGAAGATCGTGGCCTCGTCAAAGGCCATTGCGGATGGGTCACCTGCTGTCACGACAACGTCGAGAAGCGTCCATGGGCCGAGCGATCCTGGAATAATGAGAGACCAGGTTGGGATTCCGTAGTTGTATGATCCGGAGAGTGTTGGAGAGGCTGTTGAAGAGGAGTCCGTGGATGTTGTAGCGGTGCTTGTGGCTGTGGTGCTCGTGGCAGGGACCGACGACACAACGGCGATAGTGGACGTGGATGTGGAGCTCAATGCCGTGGTTTCTTCGGTGGAGGTCGTCTCAGCTGTGGATATCTCTTCTTCAGTTGAAGCATCATCGGAGAGAGTGGATGTACACCGCAAAGTTCCCGTAGGCTCAGTGGAGAGAGTAGAGCAAGCAGAAAGGGCAGAGGTTACGTATGGCTCGTAGTAGTCCCACACGGTCCAGCCGCAGTCCATACAGGCGTCGTAGTACAAGTTGAGGTCGGAGTCGTCGGAGCAGAGACAGGTGGTGTTGTAAGGCCCCGCGTAGGGGTTGGTGAGGTTGGTGGTGCACTGGGTGCTTGCGATCATGAGCATCGAGCAGGAGGTGTGGCACGCGAGAGTACCGCAATCGCCCACAATGTCGTCGAATTCGTCTGCCATGGCAAAGGCAAGTGGATCTGGATGGGCAATGGCAAGAGCCTGGGCGTAGGCATCAGCAAATGAGTTGGCAACTGCGTGGGCTTGTGGGTTGCCCTTTGCCCATGGCAACGCGTTGGGCTCTGGAAGGGCGATGGCAGCCGAGGCCCCGATCAGAGCAGCAGTGAGGATACAGGAGAAGAGCTTCATAGCGAGGGTGCTCTATTCTGTGTCCTTTGGGGATGTTCTGGGGTGGAAAGATGCGTGTGTGGTGCCTGGGCCCTTGAGGAAGAAGGCCCTGCAGTGGAAGGAGGCGAGTTATATAGACAGCGTGAAGGGGCGAGACGGAGCATCAGCTGGAGACCCACGGCCCACAAGCCGTAAACTTCGGTGCCTGCCGTCTTCTGCCATTCACAACGGCGATCACGGGGATCTTGTTCCTGTTGTGGGGTGGAGCCGGTGGCCAGTTGCAAGGATCATAGGCGGAGAGGAAGACAAGTGCGACATCTGGGCGTCCAGATGCGCTGAAAACGGGCGGAGAGGACAGACAGCCGCGGTGGAGTTGATGGCAGTGGCAGTTTGGCTTCAGTGGCTCTTCTTGGAGGGCATAGAAGGCATTTGTTCCTGGGCCGGCTTCTCTTGTTTTGAGGTTCCAGGCAGAGAAGGCGGACAATCGAGAGAACAACCCCGGCCGATTTGCGCGTTCTCGCTTCCGGCGTCATCGCTCCGGCTCCAGCTCCAGGCACAGTCTGTTCTGGCCGCTTGTCATTTACAAGGATGGTGAACGTGTTGGTGGTGATGCTCGTGGAAAGTTCTCTGTACTAGCGAGACACGCGGCTTTGTCGGCGGAAGTTGGGGGGCTCGTTGGGCCATTTATGTCTCGTGTTGCTCCCCTTGACATTCTCCTCTCTATCGCCGACCGCACTTTCTCTCCATCTCTTCATCCTCTGTGCCCCAGCGCTCCAGAGGCTCCAGATGCATGTTTTCCTTTGTGTTGATGTCTTTCCAGATTGGGACCCCGTCTAATCTCACAGACTCAGACAGCACACTGCCTACTACGGAAGACGGAGTTCGGCCTCGGGCTCTCAGACAGCAACAACAAACCCGGTTGAGCTGACTTATCTCCTACAACCGATTGTTGTTTCCTGTCCAATAAGAGGATATCTCACCATATAACCATACTCAATCAATACCAAAGCACCCGCAAAATAACATGCTCGTGTTCGTGTTTCCGCAGAGATCGCCGTTGTTCGACACGTCTGTCCCGATATGATGCGCGTCAGTGATCTTCATCAAGAGGCCCTCAACAACACCAAACTCTTCGTTCCCTGGCGTCACTACTCTTCGCTTATGAGATTGCGTGCCCTTGATATTTACTGGAGCATCTCGTGCTAACTGGTCCTCCTTTAAGATCTTCCGAAGCGCTCAGTGTGATCTCGTGGAGTCAGCGAGAGCGCTATCCCGCACTAAACTTTAGATCCCAATTGAACCTTATTTAACAACAACACCAGCCATATTCGTCTCAGGGCAAGTGTATAAAGGATAAATTTATACTAAAGTGTTATTATTGCCGGGATTTTGAAAGGTCTGAAGCCCCCGTGAAGTCATCCCCATTGTCATTGTTGTGTGCTCTGGGGTTCTGCGCGCCATGAACCTTGTTGATATCTAGCTGTGCCAATTACTTTTACAAAGCTCTCTATTCGCTTTTATATTCATGGAAATCCTCTGAAAACTTGGAATTAGGGTTAATTTATTGTGAAGATTCTCGAAATATGCTTTATTTGGCACTATCATGAGTTTTAATTTTAAATTCTTGAATTTTTCCCAGGAGGTCTGTGGGACAAATGGGAAACAGAGGTGCCCTCTCCAGAATCACTCTTTTTTCGAAAAATAGTGACCCTAAAAGGAGCCCTTTTTTGCAAAATCTGAGACTGCTATAAGATACAGAATCCTTAACTGAGTAGTAAAACGGTGGTAATTATCCTTCAGAACGCGCGGTTCACCGATAACATGAATTTATTTATAGAGGTTCACACGGGTGTGGCGCGAGGTTGGTGCAAAGGTTAAACCTGCCCCGAGGACGAATACCGTACCAATGAGCCCAACTTAGCAAAATTTGTAGTTATGCGAGTCACTAATGTTATAATTAAGCACAAATCAAAACAGTATATATTAAAAACTCCCACTCAAATAGCGTTGGAAGCGCAAGAGAAAACCTTACTACTGTACACGTTCTCTCTGTAGTTGATGATGATGGACTCAACAGCAGCATAGGTTCCCGGACCCAGGAGGTAGATACCAATGATGATGATTCCCCAGTTGACCCAGTATCCAACCTTCTCGCCCAACGACAGCACTCTGTAGAACTCACCGTACGAGGAGAACTGGCCCTTGTACTTGTCCTGTTTGAGTCTGATGTATGCCACTCCCCAGAAGACAAATCCGAACCAGCAAGTGAAGAGCGAGGACATGATGGAGAGCAAGTCGGAGAAGAATGGAATCACCTGTGCGATAACGAAGGCCACGCCCCACATGATGGCTGTGAGTGCCGTCCACACGACCCAGCCCTTGACAGTGTGTGATGTTCTGTGCGGAGAGTCGCTGTCAAAGATGTTGAAGTAGATGAACTGGGCCGAGATGTTTCCGAACAGGGACCCCAGGAACACAATCGTTGGAATGGCGAAGCAGAAGGCTGTGATCTTGTACTTGCGGATCAGGGAGCCGAGGACAGGAGCAGTCATGTAGTCGTTGCCGACGTAGACATAGATAACACCACCGAGGATGGAGTACAGCACAACCTCAGAGATACCAACGATCCACAGGGCCTTCTTGAAATCTCTTGGGTTCTTCATCTCGGCAATGAAGGATGGGTATGAGCTCTGGGCACACACTGTGTAGAGAATGTTGAGCATGGCGTTCATTCCGTCGACGTAGGATGTTCCTGGCTCTGGCCAGAGGTTCCACTTGACTGGGTCCGAAGAGACATAACCCTCTGGGTGGCCCTGGACTGCTGCAAACACGATGGAGAGCAGAATGGAGATGAACATGGTCACTGCGGAAACGAGGGCGATCCAGGACATGTGGGAGAATGTTCTTGGAAGGGCGAAGAAGAAGCAAATGACGACAGTGATGACGGAGAAGGCCACGGAGCAGATGGCACTGTTCGACACTGTGTTGAGGAACTTTGCTCCAACGAGGGCGTGGAGGGCCTGGATCATGATGTTGTTGAGCAGGAAGCACACGGAGAAGGCGTGGTAGACCCACTTGGAGCCCCAGAAGAGGTGCTGGCCCACGTCGACGATGGACTTCATCTGTGGGTACTTGACACAGTAGTCTGTGATGACGAGGCCGGTGTAGAGGGCGATGATGGCGATGCCCACCGTGAGGATGAGCGCAGGGACCAGGCCCAGAACGGAGAAGGACCATGGGAAGGAGAGCACGGCGAGACAGATGTAGTCTGAGAAGAGAAGCATGGTGGTCTTCTGCCACGAGCAGCCACGCTGTTTGATGGTGTTGTAGGCGTCCTTCTCGAGCTGCTTTTGGAGAACCTCCTCCTCTGTGATGTCCTCGAGCTCGGCGGCATACACCTCCTGCCTGAGCGACTCGGCGTCGATATCTGTGCTGCTGAACTTCTCGTCGGTCATCGTGTCGTGTGGTCACTGGTGATGTGTCCTGGGGATGTTCATGGTGAAGATGTCGGAGGAGAAGGCCCCAGCTCTTTATACCACCACAGTTCCCCACACGCTCTACAGCGTGATAAGATCCTGAGCCGGTCCTCGCTTTGATTGGCTCCTTCTGTACAGCTGTCTGGGCACTGGATCCAAATTGCAGATGGACCCGATCCACGCTCATCTGCCCTCTGCGCACCATACGGCATCAAGGGCTGAATTCCGCGGTAAAGGGCTGAAGAATTATGAGGAGAAGAGCTGGCCCAGCTGGGCAAACTTGGATTCTGGAAGAGTCGGAGGTCAGATGAAGGAAGGCATCGGCGAGGAGTCCGGCTGAGTTCTGCGATCACTTTAAATGTGTCATTTTGATCTTCTTCAAAGGAGGAGAATGGAGCTTGACAGGACCCCTGAACAAATTTTCCGATGCAGCGTCTGCGAACTGATGACTTTCTCCAAGGTGAAATACTAGGGCCAAAAAAACAGCAAGATGAAGTTGGCGAGACATTCAGTGTGTTTATAAATATTCTCAGAAGTCAGTATGATAAGGAGCTTCCCAGTTGTGGCCTCCATTGTTGGGTCTTCCGGCAGATAATGCGTTATCAACCCAATTCCGCGGGAAACCACTTCCGCGTTTGAAGACAAGTCGCCAGGGCAACACATTTGCGGAGAAGTTGAGAACTATTCTTGATGTTTTGACACAAACTGGAAGTGAACTTGTATCTACAACAAAGATTCGAAATGAGTGACATCTCTGTTCATAAAACAACATGGAAATGGACTAGGCAGCCCTAGCTCAAGCCTTGGACTTGCCAATTCTAAGCTCCATCTGCTCCTTTGGAGAAGTGAGCTTGATCTCCGGGAAACGAGCATCCCATCTCATTGGTGCATGGTCAGAAGTCTCCAAGAACCATCTCATCAGCTGCTCCTTAAACTTGGCCACAACAACAGCGTACTCTGGATCTTCAGCGACGTTGTGCATCTCACATGGGTCCGTCCTTCTCACGTACAATTCATCAGGCTCGTACAGGCGGTACATGTAGGTGTAATCGTAGTCTCTGATGGCAACAGCGCGCCCAACAAGCTCCGTCTCATCATGCTGCAGTCTTGCCTTGATCTCGTATGGGTATGTGGCGTACTCGATGATTGGCTCCTCGGTCTTGAGGAAGCCACCTTCGGAGAAGGCGTACTCCTTGTGCTTGATCTCATCAAACTTGTCCTCCATCATCAATGGAAGCAATGACTTTCCGTTATGTGGGAATGGATACTCGCCCAGTCCACAGAGCTGGAAGATGGTTGGGCCGAGATCGACAGCTTCGGTCAGCTGGTTGATGGTTCTTCCCTCAGCAATGCCTGGGCCAGAGATAACAAGAGGCTCATGGACCAACGAATCACTAAGTCCACTTGGCCACTTCTCAACAAGACCATAATCACCCAATTACTCACCGTGGTCCGTGAAGAAGAAAGTGTAAGTGTTGTCGTTGAACCCCTTCTGCTCCAGCTTGTCCATGACTCTTCCCAACTGAGAGTCAACTCTGGAGATCATCCCGTAGTAAGTAGCACTCAACTCGGCCCAAGTGGCATCCGTGGCTCTCTTCGTGTCGTACTCACGTCTGATTCTGTCTATGTACTTTGGCTCGTAACCAGTCTTATCCTTAGGGTCCAGTGGTTTGGGCATGTCTGCCCTGTTGTACATGCTGAAGAAGGGCTCCTCGACAGCGAAGGGGACGTGTGGGAACAATAGTGGGAGGAAGAGAACCCATGGCTTGTAATCAGGAGGGTTGTCGAGCCACAGCTCGGCACTGGAAACTGCAGCCTCGTCGTAGTCAATGATGACATCCTCGCCTCGAGATCCCTTGTAGAAGAGTCTTCCCCAGAGGTCCTTGAGCTTTGGCAAGTTCTCGGCGTCGTCATCAACCACGAGCTTCTTCTTATTGGCATAGGAGAATGGATTGTGTTCGGTCTCCACGATGAATCCATACTCGTCCATGCATTCCTCTCCAACGCCTTCAGCAAAGAGATCGCCACGAGGGGCAAGGAAGGCAATGTGGTAGCCGGCTTCCTTGAGGGACTTGAAGAGGTTGTGCTGGTGGCTCTGGATCAACGAGTTGAGACCCCTGTGTCCATCAACGTGGGTGTACTTGGAAGTGAAGAGAGAACAACGACTCTGAGAGCAGACTGAGTGCTGGAGGAAGCAGTTGGTGAACTTGGAACCACGAGAGGCTAGCTTGTCAATGTTGGGGGTCTTGATGAGATCGTTGCCGAATGTGCCAACACAGTCATAGCGGAGCTGGTCCGGCATGAACATGACGATGTTTGGACGCTTTTGTGCTGGTTGCTCTGCCATTGTTGTGTGCTTTCATGCTTGTTGTTGGTAGTTACTGGTGGGGGGCCATGTGGTCTATTTGAGTGCTTTAAGCGGGCCTCATCACTCCATCAGCACTCAGTTGATTCTGCCATTTTAGGAACCATAGCCGAGAGGAGAAGCGGAGTGTGTGGCCTTGTGACAGTTCCACAGTTATGGGTTTCCACGAGAGTTGAAGTGCGGACTTCGAAGGCTCCACAGTTCATCATTCTTCCCCGCGATTTGAAATGAACGACGCTGATTGGCGGAGTTTTTTCTTGAGGAGCCGCCTCCCGGCAAGAGCCCAGTGGCCAATATTGTCCATTGAGGATTGAGGATTGAGCATGCTAGAAACTCACTGAACCCCGCATTTATAATGGCCACAAGCGATGGAGTTCTGGGCAGGCCCAACCAATTTACGCGACGAGGGGAACGAGCGGGTGCGAGCCCTAGTGGAGCTTCCAATAGCCAAATACTCGCTTGCCGGCACAAAATAACACAGAATCTTCTCCTCTTGTCCTTGAAGCAAGTCACACGATATGTCATCTCCGCCTAATAAGGTGAAAACCGCCCCGGATGTGTACACAACGAGCGGAACTGTGGATGTCTGGCCTGCCCCCCGCGCCACATTGCACAAGAACTCTCCGAACTCATACCCAACGTCTACTTACAAGAGGTATATAAGGGCCCCTATATTCCTCCATGCCGTGCGCCGTCTGAAACAGACTGAGCACTCCTATGTGGCAGCTTGCCCAGCGTCACCCGCCATCCAACAAGATGTCTTCCCAGGCACATCCTTGGTACCACTTCCCAGCCATCGCCTCTCTGAGGGCCGAGTACAACTGGACCCTGACAATGTGCACGCTCATTCTCTTCAACTGTACATTTACCTGGGGCTTTGACAACCAGGGCTACGCCACAATCCAGGCGATGTCCTCTTTCCAAAAGACCTTTGGTGAGTACAACCCGGCAACGAAGAAGTACGCCATTCCAACGGGATTCCTCTCCTACCTCAACTCCTTCCAGTACATCACGTTTGCCCTGGGTGTCATCTTTGGCTCTTTCATCTCAGGTAGATACGGCCGCAAGTGGTCCATGCGTGTGATGTGTGTCTCGTCTCTGGTGTCCTCCATCGTCACCATCACAGCCAACCACCGTGGCCAGATCCTTGCGGGAAGAATGCTCTCATACATCTACATCGGAATTGAGGCCTCCACGATTCCTATATTTAACTCGGAGATTGTTCCAATGAGATCCAGAGGCTTTGTGGTTGGTGCTATGCAGTTGGCGATCAGCTTCGGCGGTCTCATCATCCACATCATCACGAACGCCACCTCCAAGATCGAGAACGATACGGCATGGAGGATCCCAGTGGGGACGTTCTTCATCATTCCGACGATTGTTCTTGTGCTCATCAACTTCGTACCTGAGTCACCAAGATGGCTGTTGCTCAAGGGGAGAGAGGCAGAGGGAATGTATGCATTGACGAAGTATCGCCAGGGAAAGTTCACACAGGAACAGATCGATGCCGAGTTTGCAGACATGCAGAACGGAATCATTCTCTCCCAATCACTCCATTCAACATACAAGGAACTGTTCATGGGCACGAACCTGAAGAGAACATTCATCTGTATCGGAGTCAACGCCTTTCAGCAGGTGACTGGCCAGGCCTTCGTGTCTCAGTACGGAACGATCTTCATTGCTTCGCTCAACTCGTTGGACGCCTTCACCACCACAATTGGAACGTCAGTGGTTGCAATAGGTGCATGCATCACCTCCATGTCCCTCGCTGACAAGATTGGAAGAAAGATCCTGCTGGAGATCAGCACTATCTTCTTGGTCTTTGGATCATTCCTGATGGGCGGTCTTGGTGTACAGAGCCCAGTGTCCCAGGCCCACAAGGTTGGTATCATTTCTACGCTGTTCATCTTCAACTTTGGCTTCGCCATTGGCTGGGCGCCTATCACGTATGTTGTCATGACGGAGGTGCCATCTCTCAGACTCAGAGATAAGACCCAGATGGTGGGCTTTGTGACACAGGTCCTGTTGACCTTTGTTGTTGCATTCACGTTGCCATACTTGCTCAATGAAGGGTACGCTGACTTGCAGAGCAAAGTGGGATTCATATATGGATCCTTGGCTGTGCTCTCAATGGTGTTCGTTGTTTTCTTGGTCCCGGAGTGTCGTGGTAAGACGCTCGAGCAGATTGACTACATGTTTGAGCATGGTGTTCCAGTGAGACAGTTCGAGAAACACGAGATTGATCAGGATGCCTTCGAGATGTACCAGCAGAACAGAGTTACACAGAAAGTTGATGAGACTGTGAGAGGCAAGGTCTCTTTGGAGTACGTGCAAACTACCAACGTTGCCACTGCTTAAGATCTCCATGTACCGCCTTGAGTTTAGTGATTGCTATTGATGAATCTATGTTTTGTTGCTTACGAATCACGATTAGATGAAGTGTAAGATATCCTCATGGTACAGTCCCCCACATCGGCATATCGGATGCTGCTCCACTGCACACAGGCTGTGTACTATTGTAGCTGACTTAAGGAGTTTAAAACTACTGTTTTGAAGATCCTGAGCCCGTTGAAACTCGCCTGAAGACCCCCTCGTAATGCTGGGAGTGCGGCCAAGCGGAACACTTGCGAAATGCGGGGTATCGGGGTAACGGGTCAGAGGCTCTAACCGCGTGACACGACACTGTCTCTTTCTGGCAGTATCGCCGGGTTATTTGTTGGACATCCAGGCATCCCGGCTACACTCTACACTCCACCAGAATGCCCATTGCCATTGGAGGACCCTTAGTCATGGCGTTTGTTGCGGAGTGCGGAGAGATGTTTGATTGGTGGTGTATACACCGTATCTTGTGTAGTTGCATTCGAGAACATGGGCCCATTTCCGACAGCAGCTTCATTTGACGAGTCTCCAGCGGTAGTAATACCACCCTAGTCTTCTGAGTTTATTGTCATAAGTCATAATTGGGGAGCAGTAGAGACCAGTTTGACCGTGGGCGAGTATGCGGCTACAACCGGTCAATAGCCGCTCGAGCAGAGTGGGGTCTTGGACTTTTGTGGGCGCTATAAAGTTCCCGTCTGCTGTTCCCCTCAATTCCCCACAGAGCGTCACTCCAGTTTTCTCCAGGTCCCCAGGTGGAAAGTGTACATGGAGCCTATAAAAGCTGCTTGTAGCCCCAATACAGTGGCCATGCTCTCTCCTACTTTAGTACTCCAGTCCCTTGCCAGCACTCCACTAGCAATATGTCCGACTCCAAGGTGGCCTGGTACCACTTGCCAGCCCTCGTTTCTCTTAAGGACGAGTACAACTGGCGACTGACGCTCTGTACGCTCATCCTCTTCTCGTGTATCTTCAACTGGGGCTTCGACAACCAGGGCTACGCCACGATCCAGGCCATGTCCTCGTTCCAGAAGACCTTTGGCGAGTACAACCCCGCCACCAAGAAGTACGCTCTCTCCACCTCGTTTCTCGCACCATCTACATCTCCTCCTTGAACTCGCTGGACCCCTTCACCGTGACAATTGGCACCTCAATCGTGAGCATTGGCGCCTGTGCCATCTGCATGGCTTTTGCAGACAAGATTGGGAGAAAGAAGCTGATGCTCATCAGCACTGTGTTCCTGATTATCGGGCTGATGCTCATGGGTGGTCTCGGTGTCAACACGCCAGTCTCCAAGGGAAATAAGATTGGTATCATCTCCACGCTGTTCATCTACAACTTTGGATACTCCATCGGCTGGGCCCCACTCGCATACGTCGTCATGACCGAGGTGCCTTCGCTAAGACTCAGAGACAAGACCCAGATGGTTGGTTTCGTGCTCCACGTCATCCTCACGTTTGTTGTGGCTTTCACTCTGCCATACTTGCTCAATGCTGGATATGCTGATTTGAAGAGCAAGGTGGGATTCATCTACGGCGCCTTCGCTGTGCTGTCCTTCTTCTACACCATCTACTGGATCCCGGAGTGCCAGGGCAAGACGCTCGAGGAGGTGGACTACATGTTTGCACACGGTGTTCCAGTGAGAAAGTTCGAGAACCACAAGATCAACAGGGATTCGTTCGAGTTGTACCAACAGAAAAGAGCCGATGAGAATGTCACGGCCTTGGGACCACTCGGTGAGAAGCCATCAATTGAACTGGTTGAGGTCCTCAGCGCCGCAGCAGCATGAGCACTATTGTGTTACGTTTTTATGCATCTCAAGCTTTACTATAGTTTTAATGATCTAGTGTACATGTATTTCGGTAATAGAGACTTGACATGGATGAACATGAGCACAGCCAATAATAAAGTTTTAACAAACAAATTGGGTGACAAGCAGCGAATATAACAAGAAGCAATAGCAAGCAAACAAGATCAGATACCATTAGAGGCACAAGTGAAGACGTTTCCATACACATTTTCTTTGTAGTTGAGCACGATTGAATCAACAGAAGCGTATGTTCCCGGCCCAAGGATGTAGATTCCAATCAAGATGAGTCCCCAGCAGATCCAGTACTCAAACCTCTCGGCGCCACTCATGGAGGAGTAGAACTCTCTGTAGCTGTTGTACTGTCCCTTGTACTTGGACTGTTTGAGTCTGATGTAGGCAACTCCCCAGAACACGAATCCAAACCAACAGTCGAACAACGAGGACATGAGCGAGAGCAAGTCCGAGAAGAACGGAATCACCTGGGCGATGATGAATGCGAGCACCCACGTTCCAACGTTGAGTCCCAGCCAGACGGCCCATCCGGTGACTGTGTGACTCGTTCTGTGCTTCGAGCGGTGGTCAAAGATCTCCAAGAAGACAAACTGGCACGTCACGTTGGAGTAGAGCGAGCCGAGGAAGATGAGCGTTGGGATGGCAAAGGAGAAGGATGCGAGCTTGAACTTGCGCTCCAGGGACCCGAAAGCTGGTGCAGTCATGTAGTCGTTTCCAACGTAGACGTAGACGATAGAACCAGCAAGGGCAAACACAATCACCTCGCAAAAAGTCACGAGGTACAGAGCCTTCTTGAACTCCTTCGGGTTGCGCATCTCGGCGATGAAGGACGGGTAGCAAATCTGGCCCACAAAGGTGTAGACAATGTTGAGCGTGGCGGACATGGCAGAGACGTATGTGGTTCCCTTTGCTGGCCACAGGTTCCACTGGACCGGGGTCGATGGGTCGTAGTCGAACGGATGAGCCTGGATACCGGCAAAGATCATGGCAAGGAGAACAGCGATGAACATGGTTGCAGCGGAGAAGAGCCCCACTACAGACATCTGGGAGAAGGTTCTCGGCAGCGACACCAGGAAGCAGATGATGGCCACCACGACGGAGAAGGCGATGGTGCAGGCTCCGTGGTTGGACACTGTGTTGAGGTACTTTGCGCCCACGAGGATGTGGAGAGCCTGGATCATGGTGTTGTTGAGCAGGAAGCACGCAGCCGTGGCGTACCAGGCCACCTTGGAGCCCCAGAACAGGTGCTGGCCAATGTCACAGATGTTCATCATGTTCGGGTAGCGGGCACAGTACTCGCCAATGATCTTTCCCGTGTAGAGAGTGGTGAGCGCCACGAAGACGGTGATGATGAGCCCCGGCACCAGGCCCAGCACGGAGTAGGACCAGGGGAAGGACATAATGGCCAGGCAGATGTACTCGGAGAAGAGCAGCATTGCGGTGCGCTGCCACGAGCACGAACGGTACTTGATGTCGTTGTTGGCCTCCTCGGCAAGCTCCTTCTGGAGAACGGCCTCTGCGCTGGAGGCGTCTGAGGAGTCGAGGTCCACGTTCTCGACAAAGGCCTTCTCGTCGTCTCTCATGCTGGCGATGCTGGTGATGCTGGTGGGAGAAGAGGGGAGCAAAAAGCCATCCTCACAGGCATAGCGGACTGGCGAGCTTTTATAGCATGGACATCATCTCTGCTTCAACATGAGAAACGTTGCCTTCTTCACAGTTGACGGGAGCAGTTTGACGTAATTTTTCGTGGTGTGGGGCACATGTCCGAGCCACGTTTGACGCATCCGCTCTCCGGACAAAGCGCTTCTCTGGGCCAGGGCGGCGGGATTTTGGCGGGATTTTGGTAGATTTGAGTGGCTTAGATGATAGCAGCTATACTGAATACCCTAAATACCTCTTTAATTGATCATCAAAGCCTTTCTGGAAGCCAATCTCAGGCCCCGTTGCCCGCGTGTCCCATTTGTCCCGGGACACAGGAGACAGCAACTCGGGACAGAGAGGCGAATCGTTTATGGATCAGCTTTCCACTTTTAGAGCAAACGGACTGTGGTTTCTTTGTGAGGCAGAGCAGCGGAGCCACCACACTAAAGATTAAAGATAAAAAGCCACACAGCCACACGCTCTGACTCCGGACTCGTGTCGCTCTTGTAGCCCCAGTAGCCGCTCAAAGGCCGAGAGCCATGGAGTTACTACCGGCGCCTTCCGTCACTGGACGAATGCCCTTTACTCTTCAATTTCAAAACACTAAACCTTGCCCAGGGCTTCTGGAAAGACCTCTAAAGCCAAATCTTAACCAGCACTAAATCCAAGATATAACACGCCGGGCATAAGGCTGTCCAGAGCCGCAGTTTTCCCTGTCGCCTCCTCTCTTGTTCGCGCAATGATAAGGACAATGAAGGACCCTCATCACAGTTTCCTCATCCGATTGCTCCCCCACACAGTTGAAAACTGTCGAGTTCTACATTGGGAGAACCTCTCCCGGTCGCACGAACCTTGAACCTTATTATGTCTCATATATTACCCGATAAGAGCCCTTATCACTGTTCATCCTCATCAGCATCCATATCTTGCAGCTTTCTCTTACCCTTTCCAGACAGCCTAGCAGCGTCGAGCTGGGTCGTAGCCACCTGCTTCTTGACTCTCTTCGTCATCTTCTCGATCTCAGCCTCGGCATCATCGCCAGCCTCCTCAGCATACTGCAGCACCAAGTGCCTTCCGAGCAAATGCGTTCCCTTGAGCTGGTCCATGGCGGACTCGGCCTCCTTCGGAAGCATGAACTCCACAAAGGCGAAACCCCTGGCAGACTTGTCCATCTTCTTTGGAACTCTGACCGACTTGAGCTGGCCAAAGGACTTGAAGAGGTTGAACACTTCCTGTCTTGTGGCTTCGAACGGCAAGTTCTTGACGATGATCTTGGAGGACTGGGCCTTCTTCTTGCCCTTCTGTGGACCAACAGTGCTTGGACGATGCGAGAGCTTGAGGGAGAGCTTGTGGCCATCCAAGATAGTTCCATCGAGTGCATTGATGGCGGCATCGGCCTGCTCTTTTGTCTTGAACTCAACGAATCCGTATCCCATACTCAACTTCTTTGTAGAGTCCCTTGGATCAACCTTCGTCTTGATTGTAGCGAGCAAGAATCCATCAGCCTTGGAGAAGACATCCGTCAGACTCTGGATCGTTGTGCTGAAGTTCAAGTTCTTGACAAAGACAGACACAGTAGCACCTTCGAATACCTCAGTCTCCTCAGCCAGAATCTCGTTGGCAGTCTCCTTGATCTCCTTGACATTGGCTTTCTCAGCCTCAGAAGCGGCACTCGACGTTGTTGTTGCCTCATCTGCAGTTGGATCTCTCGTGAACAACTCCTTTGGACCCTTCTCCAAGTAGAGCATTGTTGTCTTGAACTTCTTGTAGGCGAGTTTCGTGAATGCACTTCTTCCACTTGGCAAATCTCTGTACTGGACGATGGCAATAGTACCACTTGGAGGCATGATGAATCTCTTGAGCTCACCAAACGGCATGAACAATTCCAACAACTCAGCCTCTGTGGTTCCAAATGGCAAGTTCTTCACCAATATCACACTGTCATCAGTCTCCTTTCCCTTGAACTTGGTGAGATCGATGCCCTTGTCTTCAAAGAACTTTCTGATGTCTCCAATGACGTGAGCCTCAGCCAACGCCTGCTTCACTGCGGAATCGGCATTGCTTGGATCAATCAACTCACTCTTGCTCACACCAAGCTCTGCAGCCATAGTCTCCATCACGGCATCAGAACTCAAGTACAGCGAGTTCCAGCTGAACTGCTTCTTTGAGGCGGTGTACTTCTTCTCCAACTCACGACGCTTCTTCAATGGCATATTCTTCAGATCAAACTCATCGAGTTTGTGCACCTTCTTGGCATCAGCAGGGAGGGCATGCAGAAGACGGCCCTGGAAGATCTGCTTATCGACACCCACGAACGCCTCAGAGGCATCATCAGCAGCTGTGAATTGAATGAAGCAGTATCCCTTGGACTTACCCTGGACATCAACAGCAACGTGGACTTCCTCGAGCTCACCGAATTTACCAAAGAACTCTCTCAGATCGTCCTCGGTGGCACTGAATGGGATGTTTCTGATCATGAGACGTTGTGTTTGTCTCACTTTGCTCATGGCAATCTCCTCAGCATCAGGCTCAGGCTCTGTAGGCTCGACCGGCTTCGTTGGCTTCTTGGTCTGGGGCTTTGCCTCCTCTTGTGGTTCTGAAGCAGCCGTCTTCTCCTCTGTGTCTTCAGATTCCTTGATTCTGATTCTTCTCTTCTTGAGCCATTCTAAATCAGAAATGGCCTCATCGCCCTGATACTCATCTTCCTCGTTCTTCTTGTCCAAATCGTCAAGTGACATCATAGGCTCATCCTGATCGTCGCCCTCCTCTTCGCTCTTCTTTCCAAAGTCTTCATACTCGTCATCACTGGCATTCTCAGGGATCTTGAAGATCTCATCGGCGACACTGTTCTCAAACCTGCTATCTTCAGCAGAGTCTCCAGACTTGAGCGCCAATGCTTGTTCCAGGAGAGAGTTTGATGGAGCACCGCCTTCATTCACCACAATGTCATTTGACCATGACTTTGTCTGTGCAGATGGTTTCGTGGCCTCGATGAACTCCTTCAACGCAGGATTACTGTTGATCTCCTCATCGATTCCCACCTTCTTCTCTCTCTTCTGTCTCTTTCTTTCCCTCTCCTTCTCAGCACGCTCCGCCTCTCGTTGCTCACGCATCTTGACCCTCTCGAGCGCCTCTCTTCTCTTCTCCTTGAACGACTTCGGCACCGTGGGATCGGCGAACGACTTGGCAAGTTGAACATCGAGTCTCGATGTATCCATGAACGACTTGTCAAAGTACTTCACCGCGGCCTCAGCCTCCTCATCTCGCTTGTATCCGATGAAGGCGAACCGTCTCGACTCGCCCTTGTTGTTCGTGCGTAGCTTCACATCCGTCACCTCGCCCTGCTTCCCGAAGTGCTCGCGCAGACGGTCCTCAGTCACGTATTTGGGAATGTTCTTGATGATGATACGCGACATTGCTGGCTGCCCTGTGGATCTGGAGAGCCGTGAAGATAAGACTCTCCTCAGTGCGAGATGAGCTATGTGTTAGAATTTTTTTTTGTGCGGGGCACATCGGTACGCGCACTAATTCAAGAACCTCGGAAGTCTATTTCCGGGGATGCCTTTGTATAGAACTGCTTCTAGCCTCGATTTGTGGTAGTGCCTGATACAATAATGGAGTAACGTGTAGCGTATATAAATAGAATCGAAAATCACTTGATGTCTAGTCTAAATATTCAACCAACTCTCTGCAAGGAAGGCTCGAAAGGCATGAAGAGCGCACACATAGCGATGACACCAACAAAGGCACCACATAACCACACTGGGACTGGAGAGGCAGTGTCTCCATAGTATGCGATCAATGGGACAAGACATGCCGTTGTTCTGGTACATGCCACTGCGAGGGAGTTTCCCGTTGCTCTTGCCGACGATGGCATCACCTCCGGGGTGTAAGCGTAGAGGCACGAGTAGTAGATGTAGATAGTGATGTAGATGGCACTTGAGAATCCCACATTAGCAGCACGAGTTCTGACAGTGGTGTAGCCAAAGAAGAGAGCCATGGAGGAGAGTCCACCAAAGGCCATGACTCCACGACGACCCAGCTTGGGCCAGAAATAGAGCATCAACCCACCAATCAATCCACCGCCGATGGAGGCAGCGTTCGAGATGACGGAGTCTCTGTACACTCCTGAAAGTGTTGTGGCTGAAGTCTGAGCTCCGTGTGCTGCGAGGAGTTCTGGAAGGAAGTTGGCGTAGAGCGAGTATGAGAGACCAAGGAGGGCCCAAGAGGCAAAGATGAGGGAGGTTGAGAGAGCGGACTTCTTGGTACAGAATAGTGTCTTGATGTGGTGCTTAGTCAAGTACCAAGTCTCCTTGAGGGTTGGATTGGAGTAATAGTTGTCATTTTCAGTGATTTCTCCGCATGCTTCCAGTTTCTCCAAAGTCAAGCTGCACTTTCTTCCGTACTTTTTGGCAATCTTCACCAACACCTCAACAGCCTCGGCATCACGCTTGTTTGTGACGAGGAACTTTGGAGTCTCCTGAAGTCTGATCACTGTGACTCTCAAGATGGCCAGAATGAGCACAAATGCACTGTTGACGAACCAGACGTATCTCCAGCCCATGTTCAAGGACTCAGGACAGTAGTCGTACGAGTTGCAGTGGTACTTGTCCATAGAGAAGAATAGCCAGGCAACGAGCACTGCGAGAACCTGGCCAAGGCCCCACCATGTGGCCATGAAGGTGACGAGCCACTGTTTCTTTGAAGGCAAGAACTCCAAGAAGACCGTTGAGTCCAAGACCAAGTTACCACCGGAAGCAGCAGCACTGAGAGCAACAAAGATGCAGTATGTGGAGAAGTTTCCCATTCCACCAGCCAAGAGACCAAAGACTGCACTGAAGAACAAGGAGGTGTTGAATGCGAACTTTCTTCCAATCAAATCGGCACCAAATCCCCACATAATGGCTCCGGCAAGCATGCCGAGGTACAGAGCGTGAGTGTCCCACGGATACACGATGTTGTACTGGTACATGACGTACGTGGAGACGAAGGCCTGGACACATGTGAGCTGGGAGTCGACTGCATAGCCCATTCCGTTGAGACAGAAGAGCTTGAAGTGGTACCAGGTGAAGCCGATCTCGTCGAGCGCATCGTTGATGAGGTGGATCTTGGCTGTGAGGATTGGGTCAACGGAGGTGGCATCCGCAAGCTCGAGCTGTTTGGAGAAGTACCCCGAGTGAGTGGAGGAAGAGTCCTCGTCTGTGAGAACCTGGACTTCTGATGGATGCTTCTCTTCGTCGGTCATTGTGGGCGTGGTTGTTGTCGAAGACCGGGGATACTGGTGAAGGAGAAACAGGGGGATGTGGCTACTTTATCACTGTGTCCTGGTGATGAAGATAGGGTTTGAGCTCATGGCGGAGACAAAGAGACAAACAGCACAAACTTCAAAGCGGGAGGACCGAGAACAATCGTCGGTGGAGTCACTGTGGAGTGTGGATCTTGCTCTGGATCTTTTGTTCCGATCGAGAAAGATGGCCGGTCTTATGTCTTATCAGGCCGCAGGCGGATGACTAGAAGCTGCGTCGGCCTGGTTCCCCGTCTTGTCCTGGCGTCTTCTTTTCGGCATATCCTCTGAGATTCTGGAGTAGTATCACGTATCACAATGGTTTGAGGTACAATCATCAGAGGAGATGGTGTTTACTGTCACTGGCTCGAAACCCCGTGTTCAAAGTTCAACGTCGTCAGCTCCGGCAAGTGCCGAGACCGCGAATGGCTCTCATTGGTCTGAATGAGGGCAGTCATAGCAGAGATGACGGGTATTAGTTATTAAACAACTGTTGCTACGTCATCAAAGTACTCAAATCAATTAAGTTGTATATCAATCAAAAAACAAAAAACATAATTACCTGGGACATAAAAACGTAAAGAAGCTGGAGTAAACACGAAAGTTGGGAACGCGTCCGCTTCCAGAGCGCCACGAGAGACTTCCCAACTTCCTTCGCAATCACGATCAGTTGAGCCATCTGGCCTGCTTGACGTTGTAAGAGCTTGGTTTCTCAACAAGACCATCATCAACAACCTCGAACTCCTGCCATGTTCTCTCAGTGTACAGGTTGATCTTCTCCTGGAAGAACTCGATCGCCTCCAACTGGTCAAACTTCTTACCGGCAGCAATGTCGTCGTTGATCTTGTTTCTGAGGATTTCGATTCTCTTGGACAAGACATCCAATCTGTAGTTCATGTAACCCTGGTAGAACTCGTTGTAGTGGGAGCCAGAGAGGGCAGATGGCTTGACGGTGGTGAGAGGAGACTCATCAATCATTGGGTCCTTTGGTCTGTAGGATGTGACAGAGGTGATTCTCTCAGTGTAGTCTCCAACTGGCTTGGTGGCGATGTGCTTGATGATACGGCCCTGTAGAATAGTGGCCCAGCCTCTCTTTGGTCCAGCTGCCTTCATGACGGAACCATCACCGGAAACAATAGCGGTCTCTCCTCCAATCATGTTGGTGGTGTCGGACATCATGAGAACACACACAAACTGTGGAGAGTCAAAGTGCCAAGCGACAATACCTGGAATCTCCTGGATGTTCTTGACCGCTCCAGCGGCGGCAGTGTCCTTCTTAAGGATCTTGGTGGACTCCTGCTTGATAGAGACGTTGACGGAAGCAACCTCGTAGTCGAACTGAGGAAGAAGCTCAACACCACACATCTTGTCCACGATAGCCTGTGTTCTTGGGTGTGTCCAAGCATCGTAGGTGAATCTGTTGCTACCGGCAGCTGGGGCAAAACCTCTAATGTACAAGTCGTTATCTCCGGTGGTGGACTGTGCGTTAACACGGGCGTATTTCTTGAACAAGTCCTCCTGGAACATCTCCCATCTCATCATGGCAATGCACTCGTCGGTGAAGAGAGGGAATGGGAGGGAGAGGCCAATGTCGGAGATGGGCTCCTGCTGGGTCTCGTAGATACCAAGGTCGGTCAGTGTCATTCTCTTGGTCTTGTCGAAGTCCTCATCCCTGTAGAGGATGTGTCTGTCTGGGTCGAACTTGGTGGTATATGGGTCGATGCCGAAGGCCTCAATCTCCTTGAGCAAAGGAGCAACGTACTTCTTGTACACGGTGTCTGGAACAGCGTACTTGACGTTGTCGTTGAGGACGTTCTCGGAGAGGGCGACTGGCTTAGCGATGGCAACTGGCTCTGGCATGTCTGTTGATGTGGTGCTTAGTATATGTGAAGCGCCCCCGAGACGAGAAAAGCAGCAAGAAGAGCTCCTTTTATGATTCAAAACATGTCTCGCTCTTTCTTCCATCGCATAAGTCCCCCTCATGTGGCACTCCAGGGCGAGCCTTCTAGGGCTGTGTCTTCAGTGTAGTTTTCCCCAAAGGAGTAGCTCGGCCTGCGCGCTCGTTATCAGTTGCCTGGAGCCGCTGCAGGTTGCGCATCCTGTCAACTTATCACCACCAAAAAAAGCTCCTTTCGCTGTACTCCATCGACACCCCGAGTCTTTTGGTGAATACCACAGATCACGGAGTGTCCACTATCTTCTTCACCACCCACACCCTGGAAATGATGAAGCTGTGAAGGGCGTCGCTGTCGCATCTCTCAGCGATTTACTCCGAAGATAACGCTTTCTCCCGGCCACGCACGACTACCAAAACGAGATGGAACAGCCACGTTAAGATATCCTCAATCCTCACTTCTCTTCCTCTTCCACCTCAACTCGCTTCTCTTTTCTGTCTTCTCACGCCAG
Source organism: Petasospora xylosilytica (assembly GCA_003708285.2). Classification (NCBI taxonomy): domain Eukaryota; kingdom Fungi; phylum Ascomycota; class Saccharomycetes; order Phaffomycetales; family Wickerhamomycetaceae; genus Petasospora; species Petasospora xylosilytica. Next base: position 40,503 of record PPNT02000011.1, on the reverse strand, counting down.
AACTGCCTCCATTTATTACCTCTGTCCTCCGTCTGCGAGCTCCTGGCAACGGTAACCATGACAACGCCGGATTCTGCCGGCTTTGTGGCTTTGTGGCATCTCTCTCTCTTCGCGTGCTCTTTCTCCATGCTCCAGCTCATCATGAGAGCCATGACTGATTCCGTGTGGGGTATGAGGAGGATGAGAAGTCGCCAGCGAACAGCCTTCTCACTATCATGCTGAAGTCCAAGACCATCATGGAGATCCTCTCAGATATCGGTGTCTATCCCGTTCCCGCAGATCTCTCAGTCTCCAACGTTGTCAAAGGCTGGCTCCTCATTGTCGGATTCCTGGTTTACGTTGCTCTCGAGGTGCAGATGGCTTTCTGGATCGCTGTTACTTCTCTCTTTGTCTCCGAGTCTACCACTGCTGCTGTTACACAGACCGTTGAGCGCTTCTTTTGGACAACTCTCGTCTACTTGGTGAACAAGCGCAAGATCAAGATTATCATCTCTGGAGTGGATCTTCGAGACCCAGACATTCAGGAGGACTTGCAGAACTCTATCATCCTCAGCAATCACAAGTCGTTGTTCGATTTCTTGTTGATCTACTACTTAAAGACTTTGGTGGAGAAGGCAACTACACGCGATGTCACTTTGAGCTTCTTCAACTGGAACAACTTCTGGCAGACCCCCGGACTCGCCTTGTTCTGGAATCTCTTCCACTACGATGAGAATTGGGAGATGAACATTGTGGATTTGGAGGAGAACTTGGACACTCTTGTCAAGAAGAAGGACACCAACAACTGGATTGTCCATTTCCCTGAGGTCAACATATGCACCGACAGGAACCGCATCGTCCAAGCAGAAGAACTCGACAAGTACAAGATCCCAAAGTTCGAAGACCTCTTGTATCCAAGGTTCAGCAACTTCAACAACTTGATCAAGGTTGCACACAACTCCCCAACCAACACCATCAAGAACATCATTAGTCTCACGATATTGTACTACAATCCAGTGAAGAACACATTTGCCAACCCGACGTTGTTTGAGATCTTGACAATGAAGCAACCGGTATTCATCATCAACGTTGACTTCAAGATGAAACCACTTTCCAAGTTACCGACAAAGCACAGAAAGTTGGAAAAGTGGTTGGAAGCGGAGTGGACTGGGAAGGACAAAGTGCTCGTACTGATGAAGAACCAGTTGAAGCTTGACATTGAGTAACTACATCGTTGGAAAGAGCATGTCTATAAATTATGTCATTACGTTTATTTTATCATCGTGCAAGTTGATCCAGTTGTATGTGCGAATGTTGTAGAAGACCGTTTAGATGTTGGTCTTCTCCAAGTCGGCAGCAAGATCATCAACCTCCTTGTTGTTGTCGTCTGGAGTGTAGTACTCCTGCTCCTGCTCCAACTCCTTCTCGAGCTCAGTGGCGTTGAACTCTTCATCCTCGGCCTCCTCTTCGCTCTCATCCTCCTCCTCTTCACTGTCGACCTCCTCCAAGTCATCCAACTCGTCAAGTTCACCGGTACCTCTCTCCTCAAAGATGGCATTGATGGCATCAATGACATCGTTCTCTTCCTCGAATCTGTTACCGTTCAACTCCAAGAGCTCCAAGTTTGGAAGCTTCTTCTCGATAGCCTCCTTCAAAATCTCCAATGCCTTCTGGTCGAGTTCGTTGTACTGGAGCTTCAAAGTCTTCAAGCTCTCACGGGTCTCACCGGCGAGAAGGGCCTTAGCAACGGCAAGAGAACCAAGTGGCTTCAACAAACAGTCGTTGACGTTCAACTCCTTCAAATTCTTCCACTGGGACAAGTTCTCAGCGAGGACAGTGGCTGGGCGCGTGGTGATAGTGTTGTCCTGCAAGTCCAAGATGGTCAACTTGGTGTTGTACTTCAAGCCCTGAGTGATCAATCTCTCGATTCCCTGCTGTCTGATACCGTTCTGGTACAACTTCACCACGGCCAAGTCCTCGTGTGCCTTGAGACCGATCGACAAGAATTTCGAGCAGCCGTTCTCCAATCTGTTTCTTCCACAGATGAAGGTCTTCAAAGATGGCAGGCCAAGCTTCTTCTTGTTCAGACTCAACTTATAAAGACACTTTCCGATACGCTCACCGGCAAACGGACCCATTCCGTTGTTGGACAAGATCAAGTGCTCCAAGTACACTGCCTTTGGCAAGAAGTCCTCCACAGGCTCGATGACCTGCAAGCCCAAGGCGTTGTCACTCAAGTTGATGATACGCAACTTTGGAGCGCCCAAGAGAGCTGGAAGCATGTAGTCCAAGGACTTTGGAATCTCAGTGTTCAATCTTCCTGTGAACAAATCGGAGAAGTTCACCTCCTCCAAAGTCTTCTCATGCTTCTTGAGGGAGTCGGCCAAGTGCTTCGAGGCGTCGATTCCGATCGTGTTACCAGAGAGGTCAATTTTCTTCACATTGCTCATCGCATCGAGCTCCTTGAGGTATGGCTCGATATCGGCGTGTGTGTCGAACTTGAGGGCCTTGCCAGCGAGCGAGAAGATCTCGTCATCCTTGTACTCTGGGGTGAAGTCGAGAGTTGCCATGGTTTCTGATGAGGCGGAGGGCTTTGTTGGCGAGTGAAGTGAAGGCTCTGGTAAAGTGGGAGGCTGCTCAAAAGTAAACACGAAATTTTCGGCGGCTGCGTTACTTATGGTGATGTCCGGGTTTTTCTCTTGGCTTTGAATCTTGATTTGGCGTACAGAACTCTTGAAAGGCGAAACTAGTTGCTATGAAGGATCTTCATAGAGTTCTACTGGCTTAATATATGAAGTAAGTTGTAAGTTCGTAAAGACATTCAGTGACAAATTGCATAGGCAGCGGGAAAACAGAACAAGGTCATAACGTGGCTGAAGGTGAGGACCCAGCGGCAAGCACCACAGTTAGTGGACAGCACCTCTCAAGTCATGAGAATGCAAACGTTGAGTCAACGTCAGAAGTAAGGGCATACCAGCAACCCGGATGGTAGAAGAAGATGTATGTGAAGAAGCGCCATTGGATGAAACGGACTTACTTCTTTGGACCGTGCAAAGGCTCACCAATGTTCTTGCCTCTCAACTTGACACCCAAAGCTCTCTCCAACTTACCGAGAATCTGCTGGTTTGGAATGGCTCTGCCAGCCTCGTAGTCGTTGATGATGTTTGGCTTCTCGTTGACCTTGGTGGCCAAGTCCTTCTGAGTCAACTTCTTCTCGCCTCTGGCCTTCTGGATGGCCTTACCGACAGCAGGGTCAATCTTCTTTGGGGCGACGACGTCATCGGTTCTGTCGATCTTGGTCAAACGCTGGCCTTCGACATCGGAGGCCTTGTTGGTGGAGCCGTACTTCTTGTCAACCGAGAGGACGGAGCCAGTTCTTCTGGCAGCGTTGATCTGTGCCTGAGTCTTGGCGACACCGGCTCTTGGGCCACCACCGCCGATTCTGGCCTTGGATCCGATGATTGTCTGTGTATCCCAGTCTGACATTGTGAGAGTTGTTTGTTGAGTGTTTTGCTCGCTGTGGAGGGTGGCGTCGGTGGAGAAGAAGAGCTCGACGTCGGCTTTTTGTGCGTTGGAGAAGCTGGCGCGAAAGTTGTTCGGCTGGCGTGAGTGAGCGGGATAGGAGACCAGCGTGTGGATGGGAGTGCTTGGGAACCAGACTATTTATGCCTGGAATACGTTGTTATGTACCTTAAGTGGACTATCAATGACTTATATACAATCTTCACGCCAAGTTGAGATGCCTAGGGCCACTTTCTCGGTCTTTCTAGAATGTTCTATGACATAAGACCAGCGCTCACAACCCGGTACGCGCCACAGCACTGAAATTTTTGAAGCCCCAGCTCATCGATGACGTGAATTGTAATCAACTCCTCCACACCACCAAAGGAGCCTCCCACACACATCGAACCATGGCCAAGTCAGAACTTGAAGAGCTGGTCGAATTCTTGCACCACCAGCAGGCTCCAATCAGAACTGTTGCCCTCGAGAACCTCGTGGGATTCTCACAAGGAGCTCATCAAAGCGTCTTCTTCCAGGACGACTACAGACCCATCAAGGACCTCAAGATCCTCGCCAGAGATAAAGGTAAGACTATTGTTCAGCAGTCTCTGACCATCCTTGCCAACCTCTGTGCCGATGAGACTGTCAGAGACCTTGTCGCCAAGGACGAGTCCTTCTTGAAGCATCTCGTCACCATGATCCTCGACATCGAGAACAGAAACGCCGATTTGGCTTGCATCTTGCTCACAAACATTGCCAAACATGACGCCGTGAAAGTTATTTTGGAGATGGAGATTGAGCCATCCAACAAGGAGATCTACAAGAGTACTCGTGCCATCAACTGTCTTGTTGATGTCTTCGTCAAGGGCGCTGACAGAACCTTGAACAAGAGCGCCAACTACGACTACTTGGCCTACTTCTTCGCTGATATTTCTCGTTTCATCGAAGGAAGAAAGTACTTTGTTACAAAGCAGGATTATGACGATGTTGTGCCAATCACAAAGCTTCTCGTATTCACTGAGAAGTACGACTCCAAGACAAGACGTGAAGGTGTTGCATCCACGATAAAGAACTCTCTTTTCGAGATTGACGCCCACTTGGATCTTCTTGATGAGTCTGACGCAAACCTTCTCCCATATCTCTTGCTTCCGATTGCCACTTCCAAGGATGCAAACCTTGATGAAGACGAGCTCTTCGAACTCCCAGACGAGCTCCAGCTCCTCCCAGAAGATAAAGTCAGAGATCCAGTCCCGGAGATCATCTGTGTGCACTTGGAATCTCTTCTTCTTCTTTGTACCACAAGACCTGTCAGAGAGCACCTCCGCTCCAAGTCTGTTTACCCACTGATCAGAGAGCTCCACAAGAACGTTGAGCATGAGGATGTGCAGGACAAGTGTGACAGATTGGTGCAGATGCTTCAGAGGGACGAGGCTACTGAAGACAGAGTGGAGGAGATTCCAACAAAGGAGGAGTTGGGTGATGCTAGCGAGGATGAGAAGATGGTGGATGAGGATGAGGACAGTGATGAAGATGATGACGCCATTGTTGAGGTTCTCTAAGATGGCTCATCATTAACCGGGTTTACTATGCATATGTTTGGTCATGAAAAATTGTACATTAAATCGTTTGGGTATAGGTTCGAGTCAACGTAATTTAATCTCTTACTGTGGGTTCTGATTAGACAAACAAAGATGGATCCTTTGGAACCAATAAACCATCCTTGGCCTTGAGAAGCCTAGTGACAAAAACCTTAACTCTCTCTTTGTTCTCTGGGTAACCAGTCAGCTTCGACTTGAGTTCAAACAGCAAGTTCTTGGCAGTAATGCTTCCCTCTCTCTTCACGACATCAATGACATCCTGCTCTGTAAGAACTGGTCTGGCTGGAATGACCGGATTCTCCTCAATCTTGATCACACCCTCATCCTGTGGTTCAACCTTCACTTTCTTGGCGTCTCTCTCTTCACGATCTGGAGTTTCAATAACTCTCTTCTGGACATGTGGGTTCCACTCACCTGCTGGGAACTGCTTCAACACAGATGGTAAAGCCTTCAAAACAATGTATCCTTGGTGGAAAGACTTCACTTTGATGCTCTTGACATTTGGGCTTCCTTGTCTGCTTGGATGTGTTATTCCGGAAGGCGACACCGGCTTGCTTAAGTCAGCCGCGAGGAGCTCATCCTCAGACTTGTCCATCTCAAGATCAGATTCGGAGAGATATGGGTTGATCTCATCATAGGAGTCGTAGATGCCACCGGTCTCAGTCTTTATGAGTGTCTTACGGATTCTCTCACCGTCCTTGTCGACCTTCTTCACCTCAAACAGGTCATCAACGTCATCATCTCCACCATCTTCATCATGGAGACCCATGGCATTTGCTGTGAGCATCTCACGCTTAAGTCTTCTCTCACTTTCCTTGTTCTCCTCTTCGTTTCCCTCGATGATTGGAGCTTCTTCATCATCTGCGAACTCCTCATCGTAATCAAGGTCGTCGTTGTCAGAGGTACGACCAGCCTTCTCTGCAGATCCACCTTCAACGGTTCTCAACTTCTTTTTCGTACGCTCTGATCTCGTCAGCTTCTGTTCTGTGTCGTCCAAGTGTTTCATAAGCCATCTTGGAACTGAAGCATTGGCGTGTCTCTGTAATCTTGCTTCGGCCTCCTCCAACGTCAAAGTGGCATACTTGCTTCTTGGCGTGAACTTGTAAACCTTGTCAGATGGAACCATGATGAATTCATTACCCTTCATGTAGAAGAGACAGTACTGGTCTGCGTTAGCGGCCTCGTACTGACCAACCCATGTGTTCTCACCATTGAAGTCCTCCATCACCCAAGGATAGTACTCTTCGTATCTCAACTTCTTGGCCTCTTCGTTCATGGAAGTCAACTTTCTAGTCTTTCTCTTCTGTTGGTTGAACTTTCTTCTTGCACCACCATCTGGTGCAATGTTTTGCTGTTGTTTGGCCATCTTCTCCAATCTCTTCTCCTCCTCGCTCTTTTGAGGCTCTGGCGCCACGTTTGGATCCTTGGTTATATCGTATCTTGGCAAGATGAGACCATCTTTGATGGCCTGTTCTTTGGCCTCCATCTGCTTTCTAGCCTCTTCTTCAGCTTCCGCCTTGGCCTGAGCGTTCTCTCTCTGACGTTGCTCAATCTCGGCTCTCGTAAGTTGATATTGTAAGTTCTTTGTCTCCTTACGATGCAATCTGATTGGGAGGTGGAACTTCTTTGGATCAACGTGCTGCTTGGACTGGAACTTGAGAATATGAGTTCTCACCTCTTCGAGCTCTTCCTGAGTGCATGCTCTGAGAGTGAACTCGTTCCAGTCGTCTGGGTTGTCGGCAACTGGCTGTGCTGGTGGTGGTGGAATAGGTCTGGCATTCTCCCTCTTGATAGGCTTCTTCTTCATGAAAGGGTTCACAGAAGGGCGAAGGGGGTTTCCAGCCATTATTAAATATGTGACTGGTGTGTAAAGGAAGGGAACCGCCAATAAATTGAGTGAGTGGCGACTTCCTGAATCCTTCCTTTGAACTTGTTGTTCTTGGTTTTTGTTAGCGTGGTTACGTAATCAAACCGGTTCGGCCACTACATAGGACACCTTAAAATTCATTATGAACGTCGTCAATTGTCTCATAAAGTCACATAAAGTCACATAAACAGTCAGAAAGGTTTCAGCTACCATTAGAGTTAGTAAATCTTTGTTTGTGGCGATAAGAGAATGCATGCGTACCTTGAAGTGGAGGTTGATCAGAGAGAAAATCATCGCCTTGATATCCTGAACAAAGTAATAGAAGACCCTGAGACCATCTGGATCATCACTCTTCTTCACGTCTGAGAGAGACCCAAGCTTTTTTGTAACAAGTTCCAAGTGTTTGCTTCCGGACCTTATCACGAGCTTCTGCTTTCCGTCACGATCCATCTTTGGCCACTTCTCATCTGTCTCCCTGAGAATCTCAGAGTCCTCGACAATCTTTCGTAGTTCGTTGACCACTGTCTTGCTGACTGCAAATCGTTTCTCAATCATGGCCTCTCTTCTGTAGTTTGTGTTGTTCTTGTAGGTCACCACGGCAGTATTCCCATCCCCCTTGAGCTCAATTGCGAACGTGAGGAACTCATGACCGAACTGTCCTTGGTGGCCAGAGTAGTATTCAAGGTAGAATTCGTTCCTTATGGCGTCATCACTCCTTAATGACTCTTCGGCTCTGTCAATGTCCATGGTGATCGCGTGGTATTTGGAGCCTACTGAGATTTCGAAGAGTGTGCTCCTTTGCCTCACCTTCTGCCACCTACGTGCAGTGAGCCGTGCTGAAAAATACGCCGGAGAATTTCTCTTACCGCCCAAATGCCTGAAAATTCACGCGTAAATATCAGAACGGGCCATTCGCGGCTGGACGAGCAGCTCGGCCGGTGATGAAAGCTCTCTAACTGGCGATGACTGAGCACAAAGGGCTGCTCTCTCGTTACTCCCCACTACCATCACATACATCACCCACCAACCAGCAATGTCTGACGTTGTCACAGACCCAGAAGAGCAATACAAGCTCATCACAAAGAACCTCCAGGAGGTGCTCAACGGCCAGATCATCAAGGACGTCCTCGAGAAGGAGAAGCGCCCATTGAAGATCTACTGGGGTACTGCTCCAACCGGTAGACCACACTGTGGCTACTTTGTCCCAATGACCAAGCTCGCAGACTTCTTGAAGGCCGGCTGTGAAGTCACCGTGCTCCTTGCCGACCTTCACGCCTTCTTGGACAACATGAAGGCCCCATTGGAGGTTGTCAACTACAGAGCCAAGTACTACGAGAAGGTTGTCAAGTCCATTTTGAAGTCCATCAATGTCCCAGTTGAGAAGCTCCGCTTTGTCGTCGGCTCCTCCTACCAGACTAAGGACCAGTTCACCATGGACCTCTTCCGTCTCTCGAACGTGGTTTCTCAGAATGATGCCAAGCGTGCCGGTGCCGATGTCGTCAAGCAGGTTGCCAACCCACTTCTCAGTGGATTGATTTACCCTCTGATGCAGGCTCTCGATGAGGAACACCTTGGTGTCGACGCCCAGTTTGGTGGTGTTGACCAGAGAAAGATTTTCGTCCTTGCTGAGGAGAACTTGCCAACACTCGGATACAAGAAGAGAGGCCATCTCATGAACCCAATGGTTCCAGGTCTCACACAAGGTGGTAAGATGTCCGCCTCCGACCCTAACTCCAAAATTGATGTTCTGGAGGAGCCAAAGCAGGTGAAGAAGAAAATCAACACTGCTTACTGCGCACCTGGCGTGGTTGAGGACAATGGTCTTCTCTCTTTCGTTGAGTACGTCGTTGCTCCAATTCAAGAGCTCAAGTTCGGAGCCGGTCACTTTGAGTTCCCAATCGACCGTCCAGAGAAATTTGGTGGTCCAATCACATTCAAGTCTTTTACCGAGCTCGTGGAGGCATTCAAGGAGCAGAAGTTGGCCCCACCAGACCTCAAGTCCGGTGTTGCTGATCAGATCAACCTCTTGCTCGCACCAATCCGCGAGGACTTTGCCAACGACCCAGAGTTCCAGGAAGCCGAAACAAAGGGATACCCACCACCAGTGAAGGAGGAGAAGAAGAAGAAGGCTAAGAAGGACAAGGGTTCTCGCTACCCAGGTGGTGCTAAGACTGACAGCCCAGAGCCAGTCGCTCAAGCTGCCGAGAAGCTTGAAGCCACAACGTTGGAGGAGAGCAAGTAGTGAGTGAATAGAGTGCAGTATTAGATCTACTTCATGGCTTGTAAATTTCATTATCGTAGATTGCAATTAAACGTGGGTCATAACATCATAGAGTCTCCCATCCGCCAATATCAAGCACTCCCTCAAGCTTTCTTGTGATGAAGTTCTTCACATTGTGCTGAAGCCACATATATCTGATGAAGTGGTCATATTTGGCCTCACTGAGCGTCATCACCTGTGTCTGTCTCATATCAGAATCATATTCACCGTGAGAATCAATGTAAGGAGCAGGGTGGAAGGACCCGTTTCCGTTATCCAACAACAAGACAGCACCATGCTTTGGAAGGAGGAAAATACCCATAGAGTTCAGGCACTCATTCTCAGCATGATGGTTACACTGGCCATGGCTCCCTCCAGATGTCTTCTTCTGTAAGTTCAAGATGGTGCCACAGAACAGACAAATGGCAGGATCAAAGTGGGCCAATGTGGTGAGCTTGTTGTCCTTGTACAGCATCTTGGTGAAAATGTCGTCCATGCGCTCCGGAAGGTCAATCAGTTTGACAACACCAGGATAGTCCAGTCTGTTGAAGGTCAAGTCGTGATCAGTGGTGGAAACATGCTTCACAAAGGCGGTGAACTTCTCAAACTCAACAGAAGATGGATCAACGAACAAATCAAGAAGCTCTTCAATGCTTGGAAGGTTGAGGAAGTGGCACAGTCTTTCAATCTCAAGACCAAACAAGAACTCACCATCATCGTCAAATAGCTCCATGTCCACATCAGAGTAATCAGCACAGTTCGAGATGGCCCAGATGGCGACATTGCGCAAGAATGGGGTGAGAGTGCGAACCATAACCGTGTACAACACCTCCTGGAACTCAGCGCTCTCAAAGATGTCATCAGTGACATTGTCAAACAGTGGGTGGTTGTCTCTCAGCTGTCTGGCCATACTCAACAAGTTGTCGTAGGAAGAATTGTGCACTCTGGTGACGGTGATATCCAAAAGAGTAACGTGGCCTCTGAACAAACCATCATTCATCTGAGCAAGAACCTTGGAGAGAGACTGCATGAAGTGGTTCATGAAGGCCATTCTGTACAGCGAGTTCATGGAAACGCCACCGTAAGGGGTGCAAGAAACAAGCAAGTCAAAGAAGTCGATATCCTCAAAGACATCAAGGAGACGATCAGAGGACATGAAGAACAGCTTTCCAATGGTTTCCTCGGAAATCTTGACAGACATGTTCTTCGGGTTGTGGTGCGTGTCCATCTCGGAGCAGACCATGAAAGCAAGTGAGTTCTTCTTCAATTCTGTCAAAATTCTGAGAGTAGTCAAGTTTTGGTTGGAGACAAGTCCAGTAACAAGGCCTGTGTCACTCTGGAGCCCTCTCAGCGAGATTTCAGTTCCCTTAATCGTATTAGATACAAGCTTGTTGACATGGTCTCTGAATTGAGGCTGTGAGACAGAATCCAACTTGGAGATGATGCTGCCCCAGATGTCCTGAAGTGGAGCTGGTGGATTCTCAGTGAACAGGGACGTCTTGTATGATGACTTGAAAGATGACTTGCTCTCCTCAATGATTTTGTTGGCAAAGTCTGAGACAACGGCAGGATCAACAAAGGACAAACTCTTCAACTTCTCAAATCCCTCGTACCATGGTGAGTCGTCAGCCTGAACAAATGAAGAAAGCTTGTTGGTGTTGTGGTTCCATAAGATTGGGACAAACAAATTACCCAAGGACTTGCAAAGTGGACAGATGAACTCAGCATTCTCAAAGTCTTCAGGCACTGTTCTTGTAATTTGGGTCTGACGAGCCTTGGCTGATGAGATGTAGTTCTGGTAGCAGGAATAGTGCATACCGTGTCCACAGCTGGTGGTCATCACAGATGGCTTCAGACAGGCCGAGTCGTTGCACGGGAAAGCTGGTCCAATCACCGATTCTGCCTTGATCTTGTCAAAGTACTCTGGAAGGCAATCACTTTGGTCAAGACACTCCTCAGAGTCCAAGTTTCCAGTTTCTTCAAACGCTCTCAATGTCCAGTACTTGTCTTGGAATGGAACTGTTCTGGAGCCTGAGAAACGTGACACATTGCAGACAACTCCAAAGAACGACTCATCAGATGAGATGTTCATCTGGCACAGAATGCAATGCTCCTCTGGATACTGCCAAGCATTGGACTTGTCATCCTCTTCCATCTCAGAATCAGCCTTCTCATCATCCACAACATTGTCTTCAACAAACTTGTTCTGTCTCTTCTTGAACTTGGCCATGATCTTGGCTCTTCTCTCCTTGGCAAGTCTCTTCTTTCTCTCAAAGTCAGACTCGACACCAGTACCAACAGCAATGTTGGAGACACCCAGGATCGAAGGATTGAAGTTCTGGACCTGCTCAGAAAGGTAGACCTCGACATTGAAGTTATTCTCTTTCAACAATTTGAAGATGGCTCTGATCTTGGAGTGGTAAGCAACGTACTTCTCATCTGTCAAGAACTTGTACATCAAAGATCCAACACTCTCATAGTAGAATGGCTCATTGTGATCAGACGTGAACTCGGACCAGATGAGCTCATTGAATGCACTAGCATACACGCGATCAACTCCAGTGACAGCAATGTGGATGAGATGGAATGAGAGTGCCAGCAAGGACTCTGCCTTGCTTATGTCTTCGTTGTTCACGAATTTCAGCGTTGATCTGATGAACTGGACAAATATCTTGGAAGATGTGATCCTGAAGAGGTTTTTGAACGGAGTTCCATCAAGTACCTGTGGCTTTGGTTCAATGTAGGTATCAGCGAATGGCAGTCCCGTCTTCTTGGCAATTCTCTCCCTGATGAGCTTCTCAGCTTGTTCCCTGTTGTTCGAGCTGTAGTGGATGTAGAACGGATCAACCTGATCAAAGAACTCCTCCTTCAGTCTGTAGATACCAGTGGCGTTTGCAGTGGTTGGAGGAACGAAGTCAGCAACCCGCTTCAAGACCAAGTCAAAACGTTTCTCGTGAGTCATGAAGTCAGAGATCTCATGACATAACTTGGAGTAGCTCAAAGGCTGGAAGCAGAGACAATGGATGATTTCCCTTTGGATGCGGTCTTCAAGATTCTCAATTGGATCACGTGGATATGATGTCTCTGTAAGCATCTGGATCATGAACAACAGATACTCCTCAACCATCAACGGCAGAGTGGTTTCATCGTAGACAGAGTGAGAGAAGTTCTCCTTCAACCACTCACTGAGACCCCATCTTGACAAGAAAGTGGCCAATGTGAAGTCTCTTGTACCCATGCTCATCAGCAACTGAGTCATGAAGACGTCTCTCTTGTATCCAGATTCACGAATCCCGCTTGTTCTGTAGATGTGCTGCTGTGTACGGATACTGAATCCATTTCTCACCCAGAAACCAACTCGAATCTGTGCCAGCAAGACAAGAGTACGGAGAGGATACTCCAATAACTGCATCTGGAGCGATGAAGATTCATCCAAAAGAGAAGCAAGTTCTTTGAGACCGCCCAGGTTGGAATACTGAACAAACCAGGATGCCATGGCATGAAGTGGATGCAGGAAACTGACAGAGCCAGTGTGAAGTTTGAAGTCAGACACCTTCTGGATTCCCTCAACGGTGATTAAGCTCTCTGTTTTCATTTCCTTGAGGTCACAGTTCTCAGAAGGAGACGCCGAGATGCAATCGACCAAAATGAAAACGCGCTTGATCAAGGAGGAAGCAACATCATCATTCACCTTCAGCAGCATTCTTGAGAGCGTCTCAGAAAGAGAACAGATGACAGAATACATGTTGAAATACAGCCCATAGTCGTTGCTCTCGTACTCGACATGCTCCAGTGCCTCTCTCTTGATGATAGGCTTTCCTTGAAACAAGAGCAGGATGTCACAAACTTGATCGACGAAACGTGCTGACATTATCTCACCATATGACTCAGTCTTGGCAAGGACACTGCAAATATCAAAGAACACCTGGCCAATTCTTCTGTTCTTGAATGCCGTGACGAGAAGGTTGGAGGTCAGTTCGATGTCATCTGGCCTCACGAGGTACAGTCTGGTCAAATAACCATATGCAGCAGCAAGGAAGCGTGTCAAGTCTCCATGTTCGGCAATCATGGTTGCGTTCGTTGAAGATGTGAAGATCTGAGAAGTGAGACTCGTCATACAACTGAACTCAGGTTCTCTGTCAAAGAGGAAGAATAGCTCAAGCATCGTTGGATAGAGGTCAACGTACTGGGCACAAACAAGTGATCTGAACGTTCTGTTGGATGTCAGAACAGAGTTGAAGAGTGTGTGCATGCTGGAACGAATATTCTTCCATAGACGAATGTCAAAGTAGAGAAGGTACTGGAATCTTGACCCATGGAGTGTGCTTGCTCTCCCTGTCTGAGTCGAAAGTGAGACGTCATAGCCACAGAGCTCTGCAGTATCTGGATTGATATTCCACGGTTTCGGTTCTTCTCTCCAGTGAGGTGGAGGTACTGTGAGCCCATGGAGTGCAATCATTGGAATTTTGTTCTCGTGCAAGGTACCAGCAAGGCAAGTATCCGTTGCTGTTCTTGGGTATGGCTTCACTCCCATGTCCCATTTCTGACAGAACGCTTCAGTCAATAGATCTCTGGTGATGTTGTAGCTTCCATGGACAGAACCATTCATCATCTCGTTCAGCCATAGTACCATCTCGGAACACATCTCCTCTCTGAAGACATCTCTTGCGTTTCTGATACAGCTCTGCAAGCCGGTAGCCTCCAACACAGACTGTGCCTTCAATAGTTCATCGAGATGTGTGGATATCATAACAGTAGCTCTCCCGTTTGTGTTCACCTCATCTGCAACCATCAAGGCGAAGTCAACCACCTTGTCAGTCGTAGTAGTAATCCTTTGGACTGCATCTCGGTACTGCCTGTTTTGGTCATTGTATAGTATGAGGTGGAACTTCTCTGATGGCCAGTCCGTACCAAAGTACTTGCTCTGCTCCAATGTTGACCTGAGACTGTCCGTTAAGATGCTTGCGTTGTCCTGCTTCTTCTCCTTTGGTATCATTGCCGTAGAGCCAGACATCACGTCGACGATATAGTCAAGGACTATCTGAAAGGTCTGGAGCATTGAGCTTTTGAAGACCTCTGGAATCTCACTGGACAGAACCTCATTCTGATGGTAGTTTTTGCATTTGAGAGGAGAGGTCCAGGCATCTTCATCCCCACAGTCACAAACGCCACCGTTTTCTCTCTGACAAATGCTGATGATCACGTTGTGTCCGTCATGGTCGTCTTCGGAGAAGCAGCGTTGACAGAGACCTGATGTCTCGTCTTCTGAGCAAGTTAAGCAACGATATACCGGCTCGCCCTTCCGGAACTTGCGACCGCATGCTCTGTGTGGGTGTGCTGGGTCATCGATGGAGGCGCGTTGGAAGTAGAAGTCCTGGCTCTCAAGATGTTGGTAGCGCTCAGGGGCGAGGACGTGTTGCCACACCTTTGGCAGAGTGGATTCGTCGACGTCGGGGAAGAGATACTTCATGTGCTGTCCTCTGTAGGAGGCAGCGAAGGACAGGAGTCTTCGTAGATCAACCTTTGCCGGCCTTGTGAAGACGTCTTGGTAGCGGCGGGGGAACTGCAGCAGGGCCTTCTTGAGAAGCTCGCCATTGTCGCTGAACGTGCAGGGGAACCCGCAGTCTCCGGCCCCGTGTTGCATAGCAGTGTATCAGCAGCTGGTAGGAATGCGGTTCGAGGGTGTTTGTGGGTGGCGGGATGTTATTCTTGAGCTCATCCTTGGGTGGCGCCTGCACTCAATTCGCCTCCCACACAAACAGCTGCCATATCCTACGGGTCAGCACTTTGGCTTCCGCGATTTCGCGATTTCGCGAACTTTGACTATTCGCGGGTCTTGAATCTTGATGACGATCACAGCCGCCGGCTCCTTCAAATACACGCCACGACTTATTTGCCTCTTTCTTTCCTTGCCGCTCCACTGAAGAGCCTGAGAATCACACTCGTCTACATTGAAACAGCGCTCTCTTGCCACAATGTCAGGCACGGGCATCAAACGACGCATCCTGGAGGAATTCCAGAAGGTCATCTCTCTCATGAACACTGACGGCTCCATTCTTCTCACCGGCTCAGTCATGGAGAAGCTCTACTTCGCCGCTTCACAGGAGGGAAAGTACATCAAGAGCTTATTTCCAGATGCCCCGGCAAATGATCTCCCCCTGTGTTGGGAGCAGACGTCGGATGTGAAGAGACAAAGACAGTATCTACGGCCAAAGAAAGAGTCCGGCTCGCATCCTGGAAGAAACTGTGGAAGATCATTCAAGAGCGGAGAGCCTATCTACAGATGTGTTGAGTGTGGATTTGACGCTGACTGTGTGTTGTGTGTTCTCTGCTTCAACAAAGAGGATCACATTGGTCATCAAGTCCATACCTCTACCGCCACAGAGAGAAACACTGGCATCTGTGATTGCGGTGATCCTGAAGCCTGGACAAGAGACTTGAACTGCAAGTGCTCACGAGATGAAGCAGCTGCTGATGATATACAGCAGTCAATCTTTGATGAGTCTTATCCTCAGTATCTAAAGGAGGTCATTGATGCTTGTCTCGAGTTTGTCATCGAGGTTTTTGCACACCAGAATCAGACAGTCCAATCTGTTCAGCTCAAAATGTCCTCCTTGGTAGGGCTGGATTTGCATGACGAAGTATTCCCAATGGTATCAGAAGATGTGAAGACTGCAAAACGCGCTATGGAGGAGTACTTTGATGGATCCCCAACTGAAGAAGCTTCGAACAAGTACACGCTCGTTCTGTGGAACGATGAGTACCACAACTTCCAAGAAGCACAGGCTTGTATCATGGCTGCTGCGAGATGCACACGGGACTCTGCTCACTCCAAGTCTTTGATCATTGATGAAGTTGGACGCTCACAGTTGGTTTCCAGGCCAACGGTCAGACAGCTCTTGCCGTCGCTCAAGGAAGTTTGCTCAAAGAGAATGGATGCCACCATCATGTCCATGTCAGACTTCAACAGACAGGAATTGGCCGACATTGTTGTTGCATGGCTTTTGGCACTGACTAAGTCGCCGGTATCCGAGTTCCAAGAAATTGCAAGAAAGGCGATGTGCGAGTCTATTTGTGGAGAGTATGTCATCCCAGAGTCAAGAACGCCTTACTGGAATTCAAGAGATCGTCACTTCGAAGATTACTCGGGCTTGTTGCAGGGTACTGATCTTCCACGTGATTACTTGCCAGAGTCTTACAACCCACCTGAGCCAGCTGGACCATTGACTCGACTCAAGTATATCTTGTTCTTTGAGCCACGTTTCTACAAGACCTTGAGAAAACGCGTCCAAGAGCTCATTATTCCCACATTGGTTTCTGATCTTCATTTCAAGGCTGTTGCTTGCACCCAGATCATGGACGTTTATGGCTTGATGTTGAGAAATACATTCGAGTTCGACAGAGAAGCTCACAGAACCATGCTAAAGGAGATCACAGTTCAGTTCTTCACATGTCCAACCAACAGCAGCACCATTGTTTCTCAGTCGTTGCCCAGCGTATTGATTCCAGCAAGATTCTTCTTGAAGAGACTCTGTGGTACCATTGTCAATCCAAACAAGGTCTTCTTGGAATTTGGAAAAGCTGTCGACCCCACTCGTGGAAAGAGCACTACGCACTCCAGAATCTTGTATGACTTGACCGCCATCTTCTCAAGGGCAAAGGACAAAACCGCATTGTTTTCTCCAGAGAACTTTGAGCTATTCTCAGACATCGTTTCCTTTTATGATGACTGCTTGACTATCAAGAGACAGACTGGAGTCCATGTTACCAATGAAGATGTCAGATTCACCATCTACGATGCACCAGTTCAGAGTGTTGTTACATTGGTCATTGAGGCTACAGAAAACGACTTTGAATCAAGAATAAGTCCAGCTCTCTTCAAGAATGCCATTGTGTCATTGTGTCGTCGTTTCATCAAGGCGTACTCTGGCAGTACACATATTGTCAAGTCTCATGAAGTTCCAAACTTCGAGGTTTCATCTTGTCCAGTTAGTTTCTTCCATCCATCACATACATTGTTGGCCAACATCATTCGTCTCTACATCCAGCAAGGTGGTGATATCAGAGAGATCTTCCTGAACATGGATTTCCTGGTCATTGCAGATGGTTGTTTGAGATCACTTGTCTTGGCAGCACAGATTGAGGCACGTCACTGGATTCTCAATGGTACAATGCTCTTGAAATGGGCTGGTGCATACATGGAGAGGGGCTCATTTTGTATGGGCGAGAAACCAGTGCAGAACGACATCTTTGTCAATCAGATTGCCTTCATGGTAGATCCAGATAAGTCACGCCATTTGATAGATGTCATTGACAGATTTGAGCTATCAGATTGGTTCACAGGCAAGGTCAGCTTGGACAAGACAGGATATGGATCCAAGGTATCTACTGTTGTTGAGAGACTCTTATCCTTCCTCTATTCTGTCCTCACAGAG
Organism: Petasospora xylosilytica; assembly: GCA_003708285.2. NCBI lineage: Eukaryota > Fungi > Ascomycota > Saccharomycetes > Phaffomycetales > Wickerhamomycetaceae > Petasospora > Petasospora xylosilytica. The sequence goes on along the minus strand of PPNT02000011.1, from coordinate 22,863 downwards.
CGTTCAGATTTCATGGAGTTTGAGAGCGAGGCTGACAAACTGCTCAACAAGATGAGAGAGATTGCTACCTACACTTTGTTTGTCAAAGCCAAGACCTACTCGGAGATTGAAGATGAGATTGATCAAGACGTTTTGTCTGATCCATTGTTCAAGCAGGCTCTCAACGAGGTTTCTGTCTACACTCCTCCAAAGGGTCTCAAGGACGATGGAACGTATTCTTTGAAGAAGTCTGAGTATAAGAACGTTGATCCTCTCAAACTTGCAGCACAAGGCGTTGACTACAATGACAGTGTTGCCGTGATCTCCAGAAACATGAGCACTGGTGATAAGTCTCCAAGTGATCACATCATCATTCCACATATTTCCCCATTGAACAAGTTCAAGCAGCTTGGAGAGTTCACGAGAACTGGAACATTTGCTAAGCTCATTGTCAAGATTCTTGATTATGCTTTGAATGCAGTTGATGAGACCAATGTTGCAATGACACTTCACCTTCTTCATGCTGCTCTCATTAACGATGAGATCCTCAATGGTGAGAAACACTTCAACGAGGGATATCTGGAGCCACCACTCTGTGAGATGATCTTTGCCACCGCTACTTTCACCAAGTTCTCTCAATCTACTACCAATCTTGCAGACTATCTTCTTGAGAAGCTCATCTTGAAAGACCGTGGGCTTGTCTTCGAGATTTTGGTCTCCAACTACGGCTCTGAAGAGGTGCAGAAGTACAAGGAGAAGAAGAAGTCATCTGGTGTTAACTTCGATGAGACAGAGGCTGAAAGAAAGACCAGGCTCGCTAAGGAGAGACAGAAGAAGATTATGGAGAAGATGAACAAGAGACAGAAGAAGTTCATTGAACAACATGGTACCAACCACACAGATGATGAAGATGTGGATATGGGGGATGAATCTGAACTGAGAACTTGTGTCTTGTGTCAACGTCCAGAGGGTCCAAACGATGTCATCTGCATGCCTTTCACTGTGGTTGACACTGACGTTTTCCGTGCTTGTCCTACTGATGAGTCTGCTCTTCCTCGTGTTTTCTCCAAATGGCCAAAGGATTCCATTGACTGTTCGCCAGACAAAGTCGGCAGAGTGGAGGCAACTACATTCCATCCTGCTAAGCCACAGACTCTTGCTTCTTGTAATCACGGTGTCCATGCTCTCTGTCTCAATGATCACATCACGAGAAACCACCTGAACAAGAATGCGGCCATCGCATGTCCTCTTTGTGAGACCAAGAATGACGTCTACATTCCAGTGGTGCTGAAGAGACGTGACCTTTCAGAGCAAGATCTCAATCCAGTGATTGACGAGACAAATGACACCATTGGCACATACATCTTGCTCAGCTGTTGCTCTCAGTACGGTGGAAGAGGTGTCCCACAGATGGACAGAATGATCAGAGAAGCTTTGGGCTCTGCCTACTTTGACACCAAGTCCACTTACTTGTACACCAAGAATGCTCGCTCGTTGTTCACGTTGAGCATTGCTCAGGCTGAGATCGCTACAAGAATCAATGGGGCATCTTCGTACTTTGAGTTCTTAAACCAGGTTCCAGAACAGACTTACAAGACTTTGAGATCATACTTTGAGTTTTTGTTGTTGCTGCATGTTGAGCGTACTGCACCAAAGAAGGACTTCCAGGAAGAATTGAGAGATCTTCTTGACAACCAAACATTCATCCAGGCATTCGTCACTCTCTTCATCGAAGGCCGTACTGGTTTTAAGGATCTTGTCCTTTCGATGGTGAAATTTTATTCCGAGAGATTGTTCAAGACTCTGTTTGACCGTTTCCAGTCGAAGAACCTTGATGATATTCCAATTGCTGAGGGAGTCACTGACAATCTCGCTGGTGATTTCATTCGTGGAATTTACACATTTGGAGGCCATGCGGTTCCTGGAAGACTGAAAGACCCATCATTTGCCCGTGCCATTGCCTCTATGACTGTCGTCGAGTTGAATGTCTCTCTCAGACCGTTGGCCATCTTCCTCAAGGCTTTGGATTCGAGATATGAGCTCGTGGTGCCTTCAGAGGTTGAACCTGGTCCACTTGCCGCCATTGAGTCTCTTTTGCAGTCGATGAACGTTGTCCCGTTGTCAACCATTTTAACCGAGATCCAACCCACCAGCATTGAGAAGAAGTCCAAGCGCAAGTACACTCAGCATCTACCATACCCAGGAATTGTCAAGTTGGTTGATCTTCCAAGTGAGTTGCGCTATTTCACTACCATGTCTGATGCTGAGGCTGGTTGTTTCCCACCGGACAAAGCTGTCAACAACGGAGAGAACAGAATTGACTTCAGAGTCTGTTTGGTGTGTGGCCACAAACTTTTCGAGAAGCCTCGTCTTCAAGAGGTGCATGACCATTTGAAGATCAGCACACGTTGCAAGTCACAGGGTGGCTCTTTGTTCTTGACTCCAAGACAAGATGAAGTCCTCTTGATGGCTTACAGAGGTGAAATGTTCTACCACGACTTCATCAATGCTCCATACTTGAACGAACATGGCCAGAGTGGTTCCAAGGCAGCCAATGGTGGATTGACTTTGACTTTGAATCACGAGAGATACAAGTATCTCAACTCCCTCTGGTTGAGTGGTGGTATCTACTCATACTTAACAAGAGCCTCCAAGGTTCCTGCCAGAATTGCTGGTACTGATGGGGAGTCACTGTGGAGACGTGTGATGAGAGGACAGAACATTCCAGCACAGGATCGTCCTCTTTTGGACATGCTGAGAGAAGAAAGGGAACAATTTCCTGGAGTTGGGCTTGATGACCTCTTTGATCTGTTGTTGCGCCAGACGGGTCAGGACAATATGGTTGACATGCTGGGACGTGGGGGCATGGCTGATGAAAGTGACTATTACTCTGGTGATGAAGATGAAGACTTTGATGAGGATAACGATGACGACGAGGATGACTATGACGACGAGGATGAAGATGATGACGAAGGTGTTGATGACGTCATTGTCCCAGGATTCTACTCTGAGGTCGACGACGACGACTTTGACGACGAGGGTGAGCTTGATGATGATGAAGATATGTTCTGGGGAGGCAGAGATACTGTGGCCAATGGTGCGTTGATTGATCTATACAATGGTATCGTCGCAGCTCAGATGCAAGCTCAAGGATTTGACCGTCCAGAAGCTGAGTCTGACGATGACATGTTGGGTGCCGATGACGTTGACTGAATACGAGTGCTTTCTGGTTCACGCACTGTTGCTTACCTTAATAGATGACTCTGTTGTATCTTTTGTGACTACGCGGGGATGCAATGTTGTTTTAGAACGTAACTTTTAAATAGATATGAAGTGAATCATGTACAGCGGTAAGTGAAACAAAGTTGGTAGGTGCTAATTGGGCACCTTTAGTCTGTGTAGTATATGCAAGCTTTGTTTGGAATGAAATGTAGGTGGGTGGGTGATGAGGTGGTGGTTGATGGAGCCAATAGAGTAAAACCGCTCTGATCGCAGAAGCTTCACGGCTATCTTGAGTGGTTGCGTAGGAGATCGTGAGTGTTTGTAGAATGTGCAGAATAAGATGTCATTGAGGGAGTTTACTCGTCGTCCTCTTCGTCCTCATCACCGCCCTCAAGGTACTTGCCCTTGATGTCCTTCCACAACTTACCCTTGTTGTGGCTGTCCCACCACATGTTGATACCGGTCTCGAAGGCCGGCTGGAAGAGGAAGGTACCGAAAAGGACGGTGCCAACAAAGGTAGAGTTTCTCTTCAAAAGAGTGTTGTAAAGGGTGGAGTAGAAAGCCTGATAGGATGTTAGTATATAAGATCTTGATGATGATAACATAGATATGGCGATGGGAACAGACAAAGTCGCCAAAGAAGCCAGCTTCGGTGCACAGTTGGCCTTGGTGCGGAATACACATCAGTCACCTGTTGAATCATCCGTTCTCTGTGAGTTGGTCTTATCACTTTGTAGCCGAGTTCTTGAGTTGATCGAAAGTGCGGCGAGCCGTTGGGCGACGAGACTCCCCGAGATCACTTGTTGCGAGCTCTTTCTTCAAGAATAGGCAGTAATTGGTCCCAATGAAGCCATCCAGTGTGTGTCAGACAAACATACCATGGTTTCGGTGCTTGTTTCTTGACCAGGGAGTGCTGTTGTGTCTTCGAGTTCTCCTTGCTACGCTTCGCTTTTTTCCAATTTTTGCGTAAAACGGTTTTCGCGCCCGGTGATTGGCTCGTCGGCCGCGAAAAGCTGAGCGCGCACCGAGAGCGAGCTCCAAGTGATATAAACTCTTCAATATATCCACGCCCGGGACAGATACTTTTTTTTTTTGAGCACAGGAGTACGTGCATTCAATTTCTGTTCCAAAATAAGGGTATAGGTGCTCAAAAAATAAAAAAAATAATTAAGAATGAAACGGACAGGAATTGAACCTGCAACCCTTCGATTGCACTGTTAATCCAACTGGAGTCGAAAGCTCTACCATTGAGCCACCGCTTCATCTTGAAATCAAAAAATACGCCCATTTATTGGACTGTGACCGTGTCCAGATAGCTAACTCTGCGAATTTTCGAAATTTTGCCTCATTAAGCTGCTGATATGAATTTACATGCCCCCTTTCATACATTAGTGTGCTTTTCTCCTCGATATTACGTTGTTGGATGCAGCAGAAAGGCTGTCTAAAACGTAGTATGTCTCGCCATCCGCGAACGCTCTGGCCTGAGGCGAAAGGAGTTCTTCCGCTATGGTGTCTCCCCTGATTCCCCCAAGCATAACCAGCAGTTTTAGGCATAGATCATGACAGACATCTTCCCAAATGATCCCGAAGCTACGACCGTGGTAATACAGCAGGACGCTACGTCTACCTTAATCACCCTGGATGAGTACATCAACAAAGCTCTCCCCTACCATCTCCAAAAACAGCTATCACAAGCTTCGCAATCTGCTTCGACTTGGTCATTCACACAAGGTTTCATCCTAGGACAGATAAGTGTTATCATTGTGATCATTTTCTTCATCAAGTTCTTTGTTTTCAGTGAGAACAAGACAGCTACTGATACATTGAAGGATCTCAAGAAGAACCCTATTGTAAAGAAGGAGCTCAATAACGGCTCTGCCACAGAGCAAGAAGCACAGCTGAAGTCCATCAATGCCATCTTGGAAAAGACATACTACAATGTTGAGACACATGCACCAGAATCACTGGACTGGTTCAATGTTCTGATTGCCCAGACCATCACTCAGTTCAGACAAGAGGCACTCCTTTCGGACAACATTGTTCATTCTCTTGATGACTTCCTCCAAAAAACAGAGCTTCCTGACTTCCTGGACAAGATACGAATCACAGAATTGGACATTGGTGATGACTATCCAATTTTCTCCAACTGCAGAATCAAGAAGAACCCAGCAAATTCAGGGAACTTACAGGCGATGATTGACGTCGACTTGGCTGATACTCTCACGCTTGGAATCGAAACCAGCCTCCTCTTGAATAAACCCAAGCCACTCACGGCAATTCTCCCAGTTCAACTGAGTGTGTCCATTGTCAGATTCTCAGGTTGCCTCACCGTTTCCCTCATCACTGTCAATGACGAGAAAGAGACAAACGCGGATGACAAGGCAGGGAAGGGAACAGCTCTTATGTTCTCCTTCGCTCCAGATTTCAGACTCGAATTCTCTATCAAGTCCCTGATAGGATCCAGATCCAAGCTCGAGAATGTACCAAAGATTGGTAACCTCATTGAAAGCCAGCTAAAGAGGTGGTTTATCGAGAGATGTGTCGAGCCAAGATCTCAAGTAATACGACTTCCAAATATGTGGCCAAGGAGAAAGAACGTCAGATCCCAACCTGTGGCTGGAAATACAGAGCAACAGGATTGATTTCCATCTACAAATGTTCTGCTGATGTGTAAATATGTCTCCTTAATGCATTGCGTGTAACGATTCCCTAGCACGTCCATCAGTCCTCCTCAATGAGGTCAGGCGGACCACCAAGGTATGTTATCACGCCAGAATCTCCCAAGTCAGCACCCGAACTCGAGCTTTCAATACCTGACAGGCTCAAATTCACTACCATCTGCAGCCCAATGTTGTACTGGTCCTTTGGGAGCCAAACAATGTTGTTCAAATGCCGAAAACAAGGCTCGTAGAATGTGTCATTGAAGAAGGCTTCGCCGATGTCGGAGGACTTGAGCTCCAATTCATCCAGTTTGCTGGCACTTCTTGTCAAAGTCAATGGACATGTTTTTGTCAACAAGCGGCCAAACATACTCTGAAGCTGGACATGCCCAGCAATAGTGGCCAACAAGAGCAAGAAAGTGCAGAGAGCGTGGTAGATGCAGTCAGCCTCGCCATTTTCATTGCGTGACAAAGCAAATATACCAATCAAGCATGCCTCCATGAAATAGACACCTGAGTAGAGCTGGAACAAAGCCAGTGGGTAGAACTGACCGTGATTCTCAGTGACGCTCTTTCTGTCATACAGATACTTCAATGTGTACTTGAATGAGTAGAAGACCAAAGAGAAAGTGAGGCAACAGAACACCACGATGAGTGGCGAAAGGATGCTGTAAATCAAACCAATGGATCCCAAAACTGCGAAGGTAGGATAAATCGAGCCCCATTTGTAGGTAGGTAAGGAGGAATCTCTTCTGAATTTTTGGCGAGGAGTCCAGTCAATCCACGGATAGATGAATGTGCTGCAAAGAACCTCATAATTCTGCATGATATTGTTGCCAAAGTAGGAGAACCCTCTGATTGCAATATAGGAGAAGAAGAAGTTTGAACACTTTGGCAAATTGGTGGCAAGAATATTCGGGACAGACACTGGATTGTTGACAAGTCCTTCAACAATTTTCGTGTACCCTGAAGAGATCGTAATGACCAAGAAGATGTGGAAGAAGAGGAACACAAACATCCATCTCTGAACATCCAACTCAACACTTGCCCCCGTTACTTTTCCCTTCAACCAACTGATCCATCTGAAGATATGAGGTACCATTTCGGACAATCCCATCAAGAGGATGACGGAGAGATAGTTGGAAATAACGTCCGTGATGTATGATGGAAGCATTTCCAACCAAGAGAGCAGTGGTATCAAAGAGGACAACATTGGGACTTGTGATATGAGACTGATGAAGGCAACAGGGATGGTCCAACCGACAATCACAACACATGCAAGAAAGTCTGCAATGATCACTCTCACAAAACTAAACATATTGCTCTCGACAGACATGTTCGCCCACAAGATGTCACGAGGATTGATGAGAGTCATGACTTTGTCAAGTTCGTTCAACTTGCCGGATATCTGGATCTGGCTCAACATCTCAGAATGCAAAGGATCTTTGAACTGGACAAACACCTTGTTGTATCTGTGGTCGAGCAATGGACTGTGGTCACAAGCAATAAAACGAGCTTTTTTCTCCGTTAATCTCAAACGATTTGCCAACATGTCACTCTCGATCTTTGCAGCAAGTGGTGGGATCTGAAGAACAACTTTCTTCGGTAAGCCAGTTGATGAGTTGAACTTCAATGTCCAGAATCTCATCTGGCGAATGTAGTGCTTCCAATATACGCCATTCGACTTCAGAACTTTCTCCTGTGAATAGAGGTCAAAGAACTGATTCATGATCTCCCTGGTCAATAGAGATTCAAGCTCCTCCATGAGCTCCATCTCCTTTTTGTAGAAGTGTCTCATCTCGCCATAGTCATAAACAAACCAAATGTTCTTAACTCTTGCTCCACAAAGTTTGTCGAACAATGCAACAAGCTCATTCCTTCCAAGATAGTGTGGTGGAACATTTTGGATCAAAATGGTGTTATTAAAATCATGACACTTGTTGTGTACTTCAAAATTGGCCCCATCGCCAAAATACTCATTCTTCACCTTGATGTAGCTCTTCAACTCGGTTATCAACAACGCATGGAACCACATAACAGAGATGACAGTCATGGTCAAGTGAATACTCAAGCGCTTCGTGAACTTTGGTGCAATGTTTGACATCGAGATCATATCCAATCCTTCAACACGAGGAACAGTCCCATTGGTGTACATGTCCAACTCCAACAGTGTGTAGCTCTGGTATCCTGAGAGATAGTTGACTGGAATCAACACAGGTAAGTTGACAACAGCAAGCCCAAGAAACAAACAGAACAAGAACGACAAGTACCTCAAGAAGAAGTATCCATCAAGACCAACCTTTTTGTACTTCAGTAAGGGCTCCATGAAGATATCCTTCGCCCACGAGAACAACCCATCCGATGGAACGGCAACCCTGTCATCGATCCTTCTGTAAAAGCAATTCCCTTGGTAGATATGCCGCCATTTGGTTCGTAACAAGCTGAAGATGACAATCTGGAAGACGCAGTAAAGGAGAGAGATCGATAATGATGAGAGGAACGTTTGGAAGGAGATACCAGCAGCACTCAGAGCATTCACGTCAGAGCGGTTCACGTTGAGGAAGTCCAAGAGGTAGAGGAAGTGATTGGTGCTCACAGCTTCGGTGACGTTATCGGGTGCTTCAGTTGGCGGAAGGACAAGCTGGTCAAAGTTTAGCGACATCGAGAGTGATGATGAAGATGATGTTTCTGTTGTCCCAGTGGTTCTGTAACTTCTGCGACCACAACGCAGGAGGTCAGCAAAGGGGAATAGCTGTGATCCAATGTTGTTGTGACAACAGTCAGATTTGTCTTCCAACACACGAGCTGTCCGCAACAAAGCAGTTGCTGCTTGCTGCTTTCAGTCTGGTTTTGTGTCAACAGAGAGGAATAGCCCAAAATTGGAGGCGACGCGGAGCCAGCATCCTTGTACTCATTAATTCGGTGAGGAAGAGAGGTACATTCTGTACGTAGAAGAAAAGGATGCTGTTGATGACCAAACGATCTGTTGTAGTAGCACTGTTCCCTGATTTCCCCGCAAGATCCGATTGTGTCAAGTCCACTTGATCTTGCTTGCAGTGCTGGCTTTCACGGGACTGGCCACGCGTCAAAACGTCAAAGCGCGAAACTTGCGAAAACTTGCGAAGACTTGCGAAAAAAGTTGGCGGGTAACTTCCTAATTGGGACTCTTTACGCCATTTTCGCGAATGGCTGGCGCGATTTCTATTTTTGCGTGGAGCTCCGCCACATGTTGACACAAACATGATCTCCCCAGATCGAGCCGTTATAAAGACATGTGCCCCAGCCATCGTGTTTGTGGTTGTGACCACCATGAGGGATAACTTGAGTACCTTCTGACACCTTTCTCCCATCTTAAACACTGCGATCACGAAACACAACGACCACAAGGATACTTCGCCATGATCTTCTCCACCCTCAAGACGCGTCTTGCCCTTGGAACTCTCTTGTTGCCATTTGCCAGTGCCCAGACGGCCAGTTGTAACCCATTAACGGCCACTGATGGCTGTCCAGGAGATATTGCTTTGGCCTCTACCATTGCGGAAGACTTCACCACGAACTCCACACACTTCAGTGCCTATTCCCATCCAGAGAGAATTGAGTATTCCGATGACGGTGTCAAGTTGACTTTGGCTCAGAGATATGACAATCCAGGTTTGAAGTCCAACTTCTACATCATGTTTGGCCGACTGGAAGTTCAGTTGATGGCAGCTCCTGGAAGAGGCGTTGTTTCCTCTTTCTACATGCAGAGTGATGACTTGGACGAGATTGATTTGGAGTGGATCGGGTCCGACACAACGGAAGTTCAGACCAACTACTTCTCGAAGGGCAACGTCACAACCTATACAAGGGGTCAGTTTCATGGGGTCTACGAGCCAACCACAATGTTCCACAACTACACCATTGACTGGACTTCGGATGCCTTGGCATTCTACGTTGATGGAGAAAACATAAGAACGATCTATAGTGATGACCCAGAGGGCTATCCACAGAGTCCGATGTATGTTGTCACTGGTGTTTGGGCTGGTGGTGATCCAGGAAACGCTCCAGGTACAATCCAGTGGGCCGGTGGTGAAATTGATTACTCTGCTGCCCCGTACTCCATGTATGTCAAGAGCATGATCGTCAGTGACTACTCTACAGGTTCGCAGTACACTTACACTGACAAGTCTGGTGATTGGAACTCTATTAATGCTGTTGACGGTGAAGTCAACGGGAGATATGATGAGGGAGTTGAGCAATTTTCCATCTTGTCACAGGGAGGAACACCAACATCTGCACAGTCTACATCTTCGTACAATGGCCTTTCCAGCTCCTACTACAGACACAGTACCCATATCAGCTCTGCTGGAACCAACTCTGCCGGCGTTGTCTCTTCCAGTGCTCATCTTTCCACGAGAAGTGTTCACTCTGACAGCTCAACATCTTCGAGGGCCACGACTACGTCTGTTGATCACAACAAGAACACCACATCGAGTAACTCAACTTCAACAATTGATTCTGGTGCTCTGGACAACTCAAGTGCTGCTAATTCATTGAGAGATGGTGTTCCATTTGGCCTTGGAAGTGTCGGTATGAACGCCATCATGATAACACTTGTCATGTCTTTGGTTGCGGTGTTGGTTCAGTGAGCTGTCTCGTTGCATTCGGGCTTCCACTGTCTCATCGTTACACGTTACACATCGATACTATTTACATGGTTGTCACTTGCCACTTGCTCACGCCAACGGTCATTCCTTATTCAGTCTTATCAACATGCACATTCGTTGAACATTCGTTTGTGGAGGGCAGAGACAAGTGAGCAATACCAGTTCTTATGATTTTACGCGGTCGGGTGCATCTATGTCGCGATTCACGAGTTTGTTTTGGTTATATTGGATATTGGGGTTGAATGTTATGTTTGTTACGCTCTAGAGTATGGGTTGACTTGTCTGCTAAGTAGTATAGTTGGTACTAGCTTCCTTCGCCGGGTCTCGCGCCCCGCGCCAAAATTCTGGTGCGTGCCACATTCACCCGGACATCTCGACATCGGCCCTTTTTTCGACATCTGCGTCAGCACTGTTGTACATCATAGAATTCTTTGATAGCTCTTCATCTCCCTTTAAACTCGTTCAAGTATGGCTCTTGGTGGATTTTTCGGTGGCTCCAGCAGCAGTACTCCAGTCACATCAACCACTGTTGGTGCCTCGTCACAGGTGAAGGATCAGCTGAAGGCCCAGATCGGTCAAGAGCTTGCAGTTGCCAACGCCACTGAGCTGGTGAACAAGATGACCGAGAACTGTTTCGAGTTGTGTCAGAAGGCTCCATATGGCTCATCTGATGATGTATGTTGTTGAATTTCTCAGGGCATTCGTTCGCCTTGGATGGCATTGCTCGACCCGGTGAAGTGCCGAATACTAACGTTGGATCAACAGGCTTGCACTGACAGATGTCTTGAGAAGTACATGAGATCATGGAATGCAATTTCGAAGACATACATTTCCAGAATTCAGCAGGCTGGTAAGTAAGAAGAGGATGTGGTGTTCTAAAATGTTCTACGTGGGGTCGCTTGTACATATCATGTGATGCTGATCTAATGCAGTATTCTTTAGAGGTCATGAAGGTCGTCATTGTAGTACAGGAGATAATGTCAGTCACTGTGCATCCAAGTCTGCTAAAGTGTACTTTTTGCGCCGTGGTGGAGGGGTGTACTTCTTCTTGATCTGTTTCGTCGTTGATGTTGTCGTCTTCGCATCGTGATTCTTGTTGGTGTCTTCGGATGAGCTGTCTGGATTCAGCGACAGGTTTGACATAGAGATCTCAATGTCTGCGTCTTCAGCTGGTGTGGCATTCGTCTCTGCTTTGCCTCCTTTGCCTCCTGCCAAAGATAGCTTGCTGTCTTGTTCAGGTCTTGACGCGACTTTTGCGTCCATCTCCGCTTGTTTCTTGAGCATTGAGTTAAGTCCACTGAAGCAAGCTGTTCTTGACGCAGTCCGTGTTCTTTCATTGATCTCCTTTCCATTCTTATCACCTTGAATTCTTTGGGTCCTTGCCCCACGAACGCTGTACTTCTTGACGTCCTCTTGTGGAGTGTAGCCTGGTCTCACTTTCACAGTCCTGCGCACAGAGCCGTCAGCACGCGCTGAACCACCGATAACACGGTCGCCATTCTCATTGAAATGGACACCTGCGTTGGATTTGAACTCCTCAGAGACCATACTTCCGCTGTTGTTGAGTTGTGTCTCTGGGTGGCGTTGATGGCGCAAAGTTGGCGTCGTTTTGTTAGCGCGCCCACTTTCCTCGAGAGAAACTTGGGCTCAATATCTCTTTTAAGACGCTTATACTGCGAAACTTTTGGTGGTGGTTAAGAAAAACAAGTGGTTGTATTTGCTGTATGCACAACCTGACCTCTAATTATGGTATTTTCTTAGTAATTCTGCTCTCTTAGTGCTGTTATATTTGATCGATGGCTGTGAATATATATGCAGCGGCGGCCATGATGACTAGGCTAGTCCAGCCGGCCGGCACAGCTGGCGCGATTCATGACCAGCTATATATATTGGGCTTCTCGTACTATAAGTGTATGGATTAACATTGATTAATGATCATGATTATTACAAAGAGTCTTTTCATTGGCGTCCATTGTCTCTCATGAATCAGCTTTTTTTCTGAACAGCTTTCCAAATTTGGAGTGTCTCTTGTCCTCGCCATTATTGCTTGAGAAGCTCGATATCGTGTTGATGCTTGCGGATCTGATCATCCGTGAGAGCTTCTTCGTGGGTGACTTTGTGATGATGGAGCTCACGTCGTCGTCCTTTGGTGCGTAGTTCCCACGTGAATCTGGGAGAGCTGTTGCCTGGCGGAATCTGAACTTGAATGAGAGCGAAGAGTCCGACTTGAGGTACTTTAACGACGGGATGCCTGGAGGAGCAGACATGATGCGTCTCTGAGAGTCCACGATGGTGCTTGTGAGGATTGTCTTGGTGAACTTGTTGATATCCACGATGTCTGCTGCTGTCTCGCTGGCTGACAGCTTGGCTGCCAAACGTGCTTTCTTGCTTGAAAGTCTATCAGATTCAATGATCAGATCCTTGAGTGATGAGTTCGAGTTGATGTAACTGAAGACATGATCACTGTCAGATGTATCAAGTAGCTTCTTGATAAACTTCTCTGAGCCAAACTCAAAGTCAAACTCATCAGCCTTGGACTCCTCCTGCTTCTCCAAAACGAGTTTCTCAAACTCCAAAGAGCCAATCTTGTACAAGTTGGTCGAGCTGTTGTCTGGATCAATCTCTTCCTCAGTTGCCTCCCCGAAATCATCAATAACATCAGGGTTGATCACCTCATTGGTCACCAAATCTGCCAACTGATCGATTCTCAAATACTTGTCAATCAAGAAAGGCGTAGTTGGGAGCTCCTTCAACAAATCTTTTGAAGTCAAGATGATATCAGTTCTCTCCAAAGATGAACTGAGTTTCAGCCTCTTATCGGTGAAGTCCAGCTTCTTTCCTGTGATCTTGTCGAGGTAGTCCAACAACTGTGGTGTTCTCTTCTCAATGAACATCTCATTCAATGGCGCCATGTATGGCGCCTTGGCTCCGAAAGTCTGACGGTTGGCAAACGTGAGGATAATCTTGGAAATGAGAGTCAACGTCCGCTTGATATCACCTGTCTGATGGTCCTTTGTCAAAAAGAACAGCTTTGGGTTAAGGATGACTGGGCAGAAGAAACGTAAGAAGATGAACCCAGTGATACAGTTGAGTGTGAGTGTCTTGTCGTTGGTATAGAGTTCAATCTGTTTGCGAAGAAGTGTGAGCTGCTGTTTGATGGCCTCTGGTAGATCATTTGAGGTTTGATAGATCCTTTTCCAGGCTTCTTCAACGTACCTGAGTAAGTTTTGCATGTTTTCTTCAACGATGATCTTCTTTTTGGTGGGGTCTTGTTCGTAGATTCTCATTGGATCGATCTCAGTTGGCTCATTAGAAGAAACAACGTTCATGATGAAGTTTCCAATGACCTTCTCCAAGTATTCCTGTCCGATTCTCAGTTGATACATCTCCAAAGACTTTGTGAGGAGAGAGTTTCCTCTGAAGAGTGAGTTGTAGAGATTCGTAGCCTGTGCTGGAACATGCATGATCTTCGTGATTTCGTCATTGATCAGAGCAGAGAAGAACTCGCTCTCCTTCTGTAGCGACTGGAAGATATCCAAAAGAACGATGGACGTGGCTTCGAGGTCTGATTGGGGATGTTTGGAGACGACATAGTTCAAGAGTTGTCTGAAGTTGAGGTTGAGGATCATCTGTTCGAAGTTGTTGAAATGATCCGGTGAGAGGATGTAGTTTGTCTTGTTCTTGATGCTGATGCAAATATTCCCAATCTCAGTGTATCCGTTCATCAGGGCAATTCTCGACTGCATCTGGTCCTTGAAGTCGGCTTGTAGAAGCATCACATACCCCAAAATGACGTCCGTCTGTTGATAATAGTTTGAGCTTGCTCTCTTCAATGCAATGACATAGGACTTTGTACTCAATGGCAAGTCGAGTTCGAACTCCTCTCTGAAGAATGGGTTTCTCGAACTCTCAACAATGGCAGTTCTGTACCATGGTGCACCCCACATCTGGACTTCAGCATAAAGTTTAGCTGGCCTTCCCTCAGCATCCATGAGCTCATCTTTCAGGTTTGCCTCCAGTATGTCCAACTTGAGCTTTCTCGAAACTCTGAACAAGTTTGATCGGTTGAGACCAACGTATTGCCTGATAGTGAACGACTTGAGCGCCACGAGCCAATCCTCGACATCAATTCTGTATGGGAACTCCATGATGATTCTCGTGACTTTTGGAAGCTCTTTCGAGATCTGGGGCAGCAAAGAGCCGGAAGAGTATTGACACTTCTTGAGTGACTCTCTTCGGAGCTCTTCGATACATCCAACAAAGAGATAGTTCGACGACTCAAAGATGGAATGATGCAACTCACGGATCTCAGAGCGTGTCAACAGCTTGACATCAATGGTGTATAAAGCCTTTCCATCGGACTCATTGATAAGCTCCAGTATACCATTGGACTTCAGAACCGCCATTGCAGTGAACCACTGCTCTCCAGGTCCATTCATTTCAGAGTACAGCGGAACAATGGGTCCCTGGACTGGTTCAATGTGCTTGACATTCTTCGGAAGTGGTCCATAGATCTTGCAACTCGCCACCAGCAGGTTTGCATCGTGTAGCCCTGCCTCATTGAAGGGTAGGTTGATCTGTTTGTTGAGGATTCCACGTGGCTTGAGAGCCTGCCAGAACACGAGGCTCGACACCAGCCTGGAGAATGTGTCTTTGTCTCCTGGCCTCAGCCAGACCTGAGGATCCTGGTCGCTGTAGGGGGTGATGACAATGGCGTACTCGAGCACCTGGATGAAGCAGGACTGCAGATGGCGGATGAGCGTAGATTCTTCGTGTGTTGATGAAGGCGAGCCCGCTGGTTCGATGCGGGTGGCTCTGAGACAGCCCTTCGAGTCGATGGAGATGAGCCGCTGAAAGAACTGTTCGCCCTCCAAACTGTACTCCAGAGTCTCACTGAGCTGGCCCTTGGAGTGTGTGATGTGCTCGGCCAACGCGCTGGCGGTGAAGGTGGGAGAGGGCATACTGGCAGCTGGAGCGAGTGTGTACTGTGGCCTGTTTACGCGTCGCAGAAGCGGCAAATGGGCGAATCAGAAGCCGGTTTCCAGGGCGGCTCAGAGCAGTGGCCGTAAGAGCTGAGCTGACGGTGTTTCTCGGTGTTGAGCGAGGGAATTGGGCGGCTGTTCCGACGTTGTGGCAACTCTGCAACGGCAGCAAATCTCGTGCGTCGAGGTTGTCCGCATTCTTCGCGCCCGTGTTGATGATGGCTCCGTTGAAGAGGGGCGCCGTCTCATGGTCCCAGGCCTACAAAACAGCACAATCCATCTAGAGAAGACATTAATTAGGTAAACCAAAAACAATGTGTTAAAAATTCATGTCACAAATGTCACAGCGCAGTGTGCGAGAGAATTACAGTGAGAAGGCCTTTGGAGCCTCGCCCTCTGGACCAATGTACTCGGCCTCTCTCCATGGGCCAACGTCGGACAAGTAGAGACCACCCTCGGCCTCACTCACCTCAGACTTGCCTCCAAACTTGACGGGAAGGTTCTCAGCTGGGATCTGTGCAAGCAACTCCTTCTGGTAGGACGAGCCCAAGATGAAAATCTTGGAAACGGTGACTGGGTCCAAGAATGGCTTGAAGAGCTTGAAGGCTGTAGAGAAGCCGAATGGAGCGTTGATGAGATAGAACTTACCCATACGCTCTGGGTAGTGGTTCTGTCCAATGATGGAGGCCTCCTTGACGTAGCCCATGACGTTGTAAGCGGAAGAGATCGAGATACCCTTCAAATCCATGATGGTACAAGAGGTCTCAACCAGGTAGCCAGCCTTTCTGGAGCAAGCTGGCAATCTGTACTTGACAAAGGACTCGTACTCCCAGACCAAGTTCTTGAGCATACGCTCTTGTGTGGTGATCTTGTACATCTCAGTCAAGTTGACCTGGCCAAGTTCCTCGATGTACACTGGGCGGCCATCCTTGTCGGTCTTGTGGTAGTACTGTGGGTAGTACTTGGCAACGATTGGCTTCTCCTCGTAGTGGAAGTCAGTAAGGATTGTATCAGTGCCAAATTCCTTTCTCCACTTCTCGTGCTCCTCGAACATCTGTTCTGCGAGAGCGACGTCGAACTTACGGGCTCTGAGGAAACGGAGCAAAGAAGCGTCATCCAAACGAGCAGTGAAGCCCTTGGCTGTCAACTGTTCACGCAAGGTGGTGACTTTGGTCTCCTGCTCGGCAGTCAAGAATCCTGGGTGGCCCTCTGGGGAGCCGGCTGGGGCGGTCTGTGGGAAAGACTTCCTGTTGATGAGCTGTTAGTACAAGCATTCCAGGTGATAACACGTTGCACCCTGTCCGTTGGCCTCTGCCTCGAAGCTGTGTATCAAAGAGAGTAGGATGCAGTTGAGATCGTAGCAAATTCTCATATAGGTTAAGTCTAAGCTCACTCCAACGCAGCAGTCCAGCTCTGTGGGATTATAAAGCGTGTCTCCGGCGCAACCATGGACGGATAGGGGGCGATGCGTGTGTGTGTGTGTCACTTACAAGAACTCCTCCTCTGAAATCTGTTGGATCTGTGTTAGTAGCTGTTCATCACGGGCTATTGCGTAGTTTGGATCGACTTACAGTGGCCATTGCTGCTGTGTTCCTGGTGGTAAAGGGTGTTGCAGTTGTTCTCTGCTAGTCTTCGTTGTTGTTCTCGGCGCAGTTGAAGACCGCGCAACTTCGCGCCAAAACAGTGGTGTAAGGGTTTTTCTCATAGCGGCGAGCGGGTCGCCAACAAGATCAACAAAAGCCAGAAGAGTCAGCTTCCAGGAACTCAACAAACACCATGTCACACACGCACTAACTATCAGCACCATATAGGTGACACAGTGCTCTCTACTCTCTACGGCCGGGGATTATCCTCCAAATACCAGCGTACCTTGACTTCTACGGCATCCTCGCCTATCTCGAAGTCTTGACAAGCTGTGCTCACCACAAACCAGTTACCAGAGGTCGGAGCAGGCCATGTTCTTCAAGATCGACGGGATCACGCGCATAAGGATCGTTGCTGATCTTGAGCCTCTGAGTCTAGAGGAGGAATTCTACGATCGCAGTGCTCATACACAGCCTATCAAGCCCATTGAAGTCGATGACCCTCACGCTTACAACATTGTCGGATATGACATTGAATCAACTATTCACCTGGAAAAGAAGTCTTTTGTGTTTGTGACATCATATCTTGGTTATTCACTTCTGTTTGAACCCTACTACCCACTTTTCAGCTCTCATCAAAACGCAAAGCTCATGTTCTGCCCAACCCCCCTACATCCAGGAATCCCACGCGTGGTACCAGTCGAGACTCTTGAGTGCATCCGTATCGAGAATACTTTGGAAGTTTGTGGTCTTGTTCCCCCTGCACTTGAATCTCGGATCGTTGTATTTGGATCCTCTACTAGACAAGGAGATCTAAGTGGGTTTAGACTGCCAGCCCTCAAGAACTTGGTGGCTCATTTCAACGCTCTGGTGCTGCTAATGGAGGATTTTTTTCACGTTGGTTTTGATTATTTCTCTATACCTAGTGGCTCACTGGACGTTTGACGTTTGTGAAAGAAGAGCATTGTTGCCATCACCGGGAGGTGCCATCAACTCTTGGGAAGCCCATAATGGATTGGCCACAATTGGCCTGGGCTTCATCCAAAAGTGCAAACACGTCAGTGTGCTTGGAGTTCCCAAGACAATGATGTGTAGTATTCATCTCTTCCCATATCAGTCACTCAAAACCATTTGACTGTGGAACAGTTAATATGAACTTCGGAATTGTCAACAATCTCACAATGACATTGAGCAATCCAATTTTGCGGTCCTCACCACCGACTGCTGTCACGAATAAGCGTTTCAGGCCTCAAGGCACAAGGTCTCTGTGGCTCTTGCTACACACAAGGAGCTGTTTGAAAGTGCTGGTATCTTCCTCAGCGCTTGGTGTTGGTTTCGGTCTCTGCTGCCGCGACACGCCGCGATCGGAGGAAACGCGTCAAGACTCGACGCGTCAGTGAAGCCAGAAGTTGATGATGATCGCTCCAACTTCAACTCCACCAAGCCACGACAACAAACAAACTCCAGAGCCCTCAGAAGCTATGAGCAGGCCCATTCTAAACTTTAGTTTGGACTCGCTTGACTTCCAGAACAACCTGCTCTCCAAGAAGCCCAGTACCCAACTGCCCTTCCCTCTCGGCTCCTCTTCCTCCTCACAGGCCCCAAAGATCCACAACGACAACGAAAAGGAGGTCCATCTGGCAAGTGGGCGTACAATCACCCTCAAGAAAAAGCCACAAGTCCCATGTGTGACTGAGGAGGATGCCGTCAAGAAAGCCGTCACTGAAGAACAAGAGAGCTATGGGTTCAACCTTCATCAACTCCTTGCCAAACTCGAAGTTCAACAACTCAAATCTGGCGAAGGGAAGAACAAGGGTGAGTTGACATATCTCAAGAACCCAACAGCCAGTACGCTTTGGGCTGAGAAGTGGCGGCCTAAAAACTTCATGGATTTTGTGGGAAACGAGTCCGCTAATAGAAAGGTCCTCAGTTGGATGAAGTTGTGGGAGAGAGTTGTGAAAGAGAAGAACTTCAAGCCAATCACCACACAAGATGGAGAATCATCAAGGTTCTCAGACCCGTTTGGAAGACCGGAGAAGAAGGTGCTCCTCATCTCAGGACCCCCAGGTCTTGGTAAGACCACTGTCGCTCATGTCATTGCCAAACAGTGTGGCTACGAAGTGATGGAGATCAATGCCAGTGATGAGAGAGCGGGACAACGAGTCAGAGACAAGGTCCGAAACTCACTCACAACACTCACATTCTCAGGAAAGCCTATCTGCCTCATAGCAGATGAAGTTGATGGAGGCGCTGAGTTTGGTTTTATCAAGGTGCTTTTGGACATTCTCAAGGATGACGCAAACACAGTGAAGAGGTTCCAGAGCAGCGAGTCATCCAAGTTCATGCAGCAGAAGGGCAAGAACAAGCCAAAGTTCCTTCTCCGTCCAATTATATGTATCTGCAACGACCCATACGTGCCTGCTCTTGAGAAACTGAGATCGCAGACGGAGATGATCACGTTCCAGCAAGCCACTGAGAAGGCACTCTGTGACCGCTTGAGATACGTTGCACAGGCCGAATCATTGAGATTGACTACAGGGCAGTTGAAGGAGATTGTTATGCTTACAGACTTTGATATCCGCTCTTGTCTCAATCTCCTCCAGTTCGGTGGTGGCTTGAACACATCCTCAGACTCAAGAAAGAAGGACTTCCAAATGACCTGGTACGGTGTTGTCAACGAGATCTTCAAGCGCTCAGCTACGAAGCAGAAGCCCGAGCAGTTCAAGGATCTCTCACGGATTGTCAATGTCAATACCAGTTTGGAGAAAGTCATCCAGGGCTGCTTCCAGGTCTACACAGAAGTGCACTATCAAGACACGAGGATGTCCAAGCCAGCACTCATCAGTGATTGGCTCTACTTTGCCGATATCATGTCCAAAACACAGTTCGAGAACATTGGAGACCTCAGTTACTACCAAGCACAAGTTGCGCTCCAGTTCTTTAACCAGTTCAGTGATTTGAGCAACAGAGGCTCACTCAAGATCAAGAGCGATTGGGAGTGGTTTGAGAAACGCAAGATGAGCACTCATATCATTGACACTATGTTCAAGAAAGTCCCACCACAGCTGCGTGCCATCTTATCGGTCAAAGAGATGCCTCTTGATGTGTTGCCATACCTCAACTCCATTATTGTTCCTGAAAGAAAGTCAGCATACCAGTTGAAAGATACAGAACTTGCCAAGATCCACAATGCCATCGACGCGATCCGGGGTTTCGGGCTCTATCTCAACCGCACAAAGGATGACGGATACAATGAGATCTATGTGACAAGTCCAGACTTCTCTCAAGTAACCAGATTTGATCCAAATGTATTGAAGAAACAGCAGATGAGACAAGCCCAAGTGTTCCCACTGGTGCTCAAGGAGATGGAATCTTTGAGATCCAAGAAGAGAGCGTTTGACCAGATGGCCGATGATGGCTCTACTCAAGCGAACAACATTGAGACACTCAAGGACCAGTACGAGAAGATGAATGAGATCGATGGTGGTGAAAAAAAGCCAAAGGTCAATGTCAAGGCATGGATCAAGTACCATGAAGGTTTCTCCAATGCTGTGAGAAAAAACGTCAAGTGGAAGATGCTTTGGGAGTGAATTGTTATATTTGGTTAAATAATGCATGCTTTTTATGTAAAGGTGGCATTATGGGCTTACTTAGACTTGATATCTTCAAGAATGTAATCTGCTTCTCTTCTTCCACTGTTCCAAGCACCATGAACACATCCCGCTCCTTCCAGAATGGTGTGCTCTCCTGCAAATCTGACATTGCCCCATCCTGTCTCAAGAGCGACAACTGCACTCAGTGGATCATCACCTGGGAAACAAGCAGAGTAACTTCCTCTCTGGTACTCATTGCATGTCCAATCCGTGACGAGAACGTTCTTGGGATCTGGTATCTCCTCCTTATTTGACATTCTCTTGATGATAGACTTCAGATATGGCCATGCCTCCTTTGGATTGGCCTCGAGATAATCTGTCACCGGTGACTGGGTGAGAGCGACGATGGATGGCTTCTTGAAGGACGTAGCAAAGTTGAGCATGAGGACAGGATACTCCCATGTTGAAGGGGTCTTGGACTTGGAGTACTCCTGGACTGGTTTGTCCTCGAGGATACACTGGAGGAAATCTGGAGGAGGAGATGCCAATGAGAGAACGCGTTCATGTTCAGTTGGCCAAAAGATACGGTCAAACTCAAGAACAACCTTTCCGAGAGCACCAAAGTGAATACGTGACAACGGCTCTGTGATCCTTGTTGGAAGCTCTGGGGTGAATTCAATGTGGCCTGCCTTTTTCTCTTTCAAGCACAAGATTGACTGAGGTACCGCAACAATTGCATAGTCAGCTTCAATGGTGTCTCCCTTGGTCGTTGTCACTTCAACCTTAGCTCCATTGGCAACCTTCTTGACAGCCTTCACTGGGCACTCAAGAAGGACATTTGCCATTTCCAGCTGGTCTGTATGTCTCTTCAGCACCCTGTCGTAGTTCAATGCCAATGCATCTCTTCCTTCATTATCAATGGCGGCGTACTTGGTACTCAGTCGCTTTGTGTCAATCCCGTGCCAGAGCTCAAGTCTTCGTAAGTACTCAAGCGCTCTCGTGATCTGATCATGGCTCAGCAAATGCTTCCTCTCCTTGAGATATTTCACCATCGTGTCATACAATGGCTTATCACTCTCAAGGTCCTTGTAGCTCTCCATCTCGACGTACTTTTCCATCTCATTGGCGATGCTGTGCAGCTTCAACATGGGCTGAACGTCTCCCTGTTCGTCGACCACGCGGTATGGCGCGTCGTCATAAAACCACTTAGGTCCCTTTCCATCGTCCATTGAGTTCTCCTCGTCGAAAAGAGCGTTGTTGAGCGTCTCGTGGAACCAACTTGCGCCGAGGTCGTAATTGCCGTTGGAGCCCTGGACTGTCTTCATGCGGCCTCCCAGGCGGCCCTGTGCCTCAAGAAGAAGATATGAAACTCCATTCTGCTGAAGGGTGAGAGCAGCTTTGATTCCTGCGATTCCTCCACCGATGATGACCACTCGTGGCATTTGAATCCACCGTTGTTGGTGTTGTTGTTGCTGGTGAGATTCGCCCGGGAGCGCGCTATCTTTTCTGTGCAAGCTGAGGAAGAGCGGATAGTCTTTATGGTGCTGTTCGGTGCCGCATCAGATCTTATATTTCAAGGCTTTTTTGGATACTAATCCATATTCTGCAGCATATCCGATTTTTATATTTCAGTGGTGCCGCTTTAACGGCTGATTATTCTCCTCCTCAGTTTCATCCCTACACCCACCTTCTTCCCAACCCTTTGCCACATAGTTAATTAATGCCATAAATAAATTCAAATATCTCGAAAACTAAAAGTCCTGTGATATAATTTCCACCGATCTCAGGCCTACTTAAGCCTATTATTTACTGCTATGCTGCTCAAATTCCCTGCGATAATAGGTCAAATTATAAATATATTAATATATATAAAATTTGGCCAAAATTGCCTATTTTGACTGAACTGCTCAGTATGAATAACGTTACCCCATTTTCTGAAAAAATATATGCAATCTAGTGCAGAATATATCTTTGTGCTAATTTCTCCTCAAGGA
Organism: Petasospora xylosilytica; assembly: GCA_003708285.2. Taxonomy (NCBI): domain Eukaryota; kingdom Fungi; phylum Ascomycota; class Saccharomycetes; order Phaffomycetales; family Wickerhamomycetaceae; genus Petasospora; species Petasospora xylosilytica. The sequence goes on along the minus strand of PPNT02000011.1, from coordinate 204 downwards.
CAAAACCACAGGATTGTACGTTCCAAAATATGTATAAATATTACTCATGAATGGTACCGGTAATCTCACGGTGGCCGAGCCTGCAGTGCAAGTGCAGATTGAGCCATGCTTCGATTCACATATATGAGCGCGCGGCCGACGTTCATGAGCAATACTATTTTTTTTTTTTTTTTTTTTTTTTTTTTAACAAAGTTTTTCCATTTT